>JANAVB010009197.1:2951418-3138267 GCA_029216955.1 Iris pallida
TACAACTCAGAATCTCTGAACAGAAATAAGTCTAGCTAAACAGTCTCAAGACAACATAAAATAAGATAAGGCCTAACTAAGCTAGTCTAGGCAATAGGGTAATGTCCTCAGCTAGAGCTGGGTCCTCCTGAGAGTCCAGCTCGCAAGTGTCGTCTGGCTGCCCTGTAGAAGGTATCCACATAGGCCTCCTCCTCGTCCTCTGTAATATTTTCAACTGATCCAGTCAGGACAGGAGCAAGCACAGTACATCTCAATAGTTCATATCAGGTTAGAAAATATAAACATGCAGTAGAATAGATACATGAAACTGAAAGAAAGTACATAATGTAAAGAAGAGAACTGTATGTAAATAGCTGCTGTATATAGAGAACTATAGTGGCGAGTGATGTAGAGTACAGATAGCACATGTGAACAGAACAGATTTGTACTGATCTACACTACAGAGTTTCACATGATCTATACTACTATGGAATTGTTCACATGACTACTAGCACTCCCCCGTTTCCCCAATCAATACACAAGGATCTAAGCATGTTATGTTATTATACATGATATCACATGGGGCCCATGAAAGGGTGCACATGATATTATACATGAGGGCTCCGTGAACATAAGAGTACATGATTCACAGGAGTATACATGTATGCTGAAAGCACAAGAGTACATGATGAAAGTGAAACGCACATGACACAATGTACCCGATGCTCCCGAGGGGGGATAACATCGCATGAAGAGATCCATATAGTACCAATCCGTGATAATGTCGTGACAACATCAAGTAAAGTATTCTAAAGCAGGAAAATAATTCTAAGCAGGATATAAATGATCAGAGAATGTACTCGCCTGGTATCTGAGTGTCCAGATAAAATGTACTGTCCGAGAAGAGGTATCTGGCTCCTAATCAGAACAGCACAAGTCACAACAAGTCCAAAATGGTATAATGAAGTCCTACTATGCATTCTACATGATTCTAAGTCAATCTAAGCCAAAGTCAACTCTTGGTCAACTCTGGTCAACCCTAGAAGTCAAACTAGGTCAACCAAGTCAAACCTAAGTCAAACAAGTCTACACTAGTCTAGCAAGTCTATTCTAGGTCTAAAAAGATATACAAGACCATTCTAGACTTACTAGGCAACAGACACACACATAGGCCATAGGCTATACATGCCTATAAGCCAACCTATAACACAAGACTATATCATTATCTATATAAAAACTACACATATTGATATGTTATCTAATACAACTTAGAAATACACATTATCCTATAGGTATACCTACAATATACTATATTATATATATATATATATATATATATATATATATATATATTAATATATATATACATTACACAAACATACATATATAGGTATTCATGTATAATATATATGCATACATGTGGTATATAGGCTTAAATACCTAATACATATAGATACATATAATATATATAACATACATATGCATTATTTACATACATAATACATATTATATATATAAATATATATACATGATATAATAGAGAGTGTATATGTGTGTGTGTGTAGAGAGTGAGTGAGGAATGTGTGTGTGTGTGTGTGTGTGTGTCATTGAGGAACCATGTGTGTGTGTAAAGAGTTAGGGATAGGAAGAGAGGAGTGAATATACATGTGAGGAGAACATAAAACAGTGTATAGATACAACATGTGTGTAGAGAGTGAATGAGGGACTGTCATACTAGACTGTGCAGGAAGAAATAGAAGGAAATCAATTCATGTATTAACATTCAGAAATTTGACTGAAAGGAAAGTAAATTAATGCATTCTAAATCCCAGTTAACTGAAATCTGAACCCAATTTCAATCCCTACATTCCCAACCCCATTTTGAATCCAATTATTCACCAAAAAACATAAAATTTGAAACCCAAGTAGATTACATATAGGAGAACCAATTTAGGAACTAAAACCAATCTGTTAACAGCATTAATTAGGTAAATCAACTGTCAAAATTCACTTTTGAAAACTGGAAATTCAGGAATTAATACACTGTTTTCAAATTTGGGTAAATGATAAATATGATTTGAAATCAAACTAAAATATGAAACTATGGGTTGGTAATTAAAATATACAGTATACATGTGTCTACTATGTGTTCGTGTCCAAACAAGAGGACACAAACGTGTCCAAACGATTCCAGACACAAAACAGTGCACACAGGCACTGTTCAGTGCACTGCATTGTGCACGTGTGCACGCGTATCGTGCACACGACGCAGGACACAACGTGTCTCGAGGTTATTAACCTAGGTTCACCTAGGATAGGTCCTCGTGTCTAGGTCTGCACTGAGTCCAAGTGTCCACGTGTCCGACTTACAACCGCGTATCAGTGACAATAAAAACCGACTGAACCTGTCAGTCCCGACCAGTTCAGAGCCTCGTGCTCACTCGACATGACACGGGGACACGTGAGACTTGACACACGTGGTGTCAGTCATTGCCCCATAGTGTGTGTCGAGTTTTGCGTGTCCTAGTGTTGTGTCCGAAGTGTAAAAGCCCCCGAGTGGAAGGACACGTGTACTGCCTCATACACGCGCACGCACCCTCGTGTGCAAGTGTCGAATCCGACACGACACGGCACAGTGTCACTCCCAGACCAAAAGAAATCGATAAGCAACATCAAAAAGTAAATTCCTATTCATTTAGTTTCCTAAAATCAATCAAAATGTCCATTGGGGCATTTCATCAAACATCTAGAGAATGGGACAGATACGTGTCCATTTAGGACACGAAACAGACATAAAACCTTGGTCTAGGCATACCTACAGTTAGGGTAGACATAGGACTTTCCAAATATGCAAGAAAATCAGAATTTTATGGTGTAGATTGAAAGTTACCTCTATGTATCAAAATCCCCAAAAAGCTCTAAAGAGAGGTGTTCCTCTTGATAGTCAAACTTCTCCAAATTGGTTTGAATCTGAGAATAACATGTAATAACAGCAAGAACACTTCATTTAAAACCTATTGTAATTTGTTTGACGGAAAAAGGAGCTAAAATGGAATTTCTATGGATTTTAGAAGTTGAGAAAATACCTCTTTCTAAAGCTTGTTCTTCCTTAGAGGCTAGCCCTAATTTCTAGGAGGATATTTATAAGGTGGGAATCCCTAGGAAGGGTTAAGTGGCCGGCCATGTATGGGCTTGGGTTAGGGTTGCTAGTGGGTTGGGCTTAGTCATAAATCAATGTCTCAAAATCACAAGTCATGACTTGTGATCAAAAGCTTTATATTATAATCTATATATTTCTAATTGATTCTAATAACTAGAGTATGGTTAATTTAACTTAACCTAGGGTCTCATAGTCTAACCAAGTCCAAACTCAACTAGGGTTAGGTTACAAAGTCAAAGCTAGTCAAAGTCAACCTAGTCAACCTTCATTCAAACAATTCCAAAATAATTTCTAAAAATTCCCATAAATTCAAATAAATTCTAATAAATTCAAATAACCCCAAAAATGACAAAAATACCCTCAAACTAGAAATGTGTAGTGACAAATCTACCCTCCTTAAAAGAATTTTGTCCTCGAAATTGAAAGGCGAAATCTAACTGATGAGAAGGATAGAGAGTATACCTCACGGTCCAAAAAGATATGGGTAACGCTCGCGCATCTCATCCTCCCGCTCCCAGGTAGACTCTGGAGAATGGTTTCTCCATGCGACGCATACCAAGGGTATCAGCTGGTTCCTCAGAACCTTCTTCCGTCGATCCAGAACCTCCACTGGCTGCTCTGGATAGCTAAGAGAAGGCCCAACCTCAATCTATGAATGATCGAGCACATGGCTAGGGTCAGCCACGTACCGTCTCAACTGTGATACATGGAATACGTTGTGGACCCCCACTAGTACAGGCGGCAAGTCTAGCCTGTATGCCATGTCACCGACTCTCCCGTTGATAACGAAAGGGCCGATGAAGCACGTGCTAAGCTTTCCGTCTCCACCAAAATGTATCATACCACGAATCGGAGATATCCTCAAGAAAACCTGGTCTCTGACCTAATCACAAGCAAGGTCTCAATTAATTATGATAAACAAATATGATCAAAATCATAAACAAACAAAACCTAAATCTAATCCTACTATAATCTGTACCTCAAACTCCAACGGCCTCCGGTGGCTATCGGCCCAGTGCCGATGTCTGTCCTGTGCCATGCGAAGTCTATCCCTGATGAGCTTTACCTTCTCGGCTGCGTCAACAACCGTCTCTGGTCCCAATAAAGCTTGCTCACCAACATCATCCCAAGATAAGGGTGTACGACACCTACGCCCGTACAGAGCCTCGAAAGGTGATATCTCAATGCTGGCCTAGAAACTGTTATTGTAAGCAAACTCCACCAAATGAAGATGATCCTCCCAGGAACCTCCAAAGTCCAGGACGCACGTCCGCAGCATATCCTCAAGTGTCTGAATAGTCTCTCTGACTGTCCGTCCGTCTGGGGGTGGTATGCAGTACTAAACTTGAGCTGAGTGCCTAAGCTGGTCTGCAGACTCCTCCAGAAATAGAAAGTAAAGCGACTATCCCGATCTGAGATGATGCTGACCGGAACCCCATGAATCCTGACTATCTGCCGCATATACATCTCCGCCAGCCTCTCTGTAGACGTACCCACCTTGAATGGCAAGAAGTGGGCCGGCTTGGTCAACCTGTCAATGATGACCCAAATCGCGTCTTTTCCTCCTGGTGTGCGCGGTAATCCTGATACGAAATCCATAGTGATATGCTCCCATTTCCACTCGAGAATGGGCAGCGGCTGCAATAATCCACCGGGCCTCTGCCTCTCTGTCTTGACCTGCTGACAGACCAAGCACCTAGCCACGAAGCGAGCCACCTCCCGCTTATCCCGGACCACCAAACATCCTCCCTCAGATCTCGGTACATCTTGTTGGCACCCGGGTGTATAGAGTACTGAGATCTGTGGGCCTCCTGTATAACCTGCTCCCTGAGCTCTCCGCTGGGCACACATAACCTGTAGCCGTGCCTCAAGGCACCATCCTCTGTAAGATAAAACTCGCTCTCCAGCAATCCTGCTCGAACCTGCTCTCGGGGACACCGCAGAGCAACGTCCTCAAACTGTGCCGACTTGATCCTCTCCACCAAGTCTGACTGAATCTACATGCCCCACATCTGTATCTGCACTCCGGGCACGATCACCTCAATCCCAAGGCTCTCCAAGTCTGTAAGCAAATGCCGATCCATGGTCAAACACATGGTTGTCGGATACCTACTCAAGGCATCGGCAACCACGTTGGCCTTCCCTGGGTGATACAGAAGTAGGATGTCAAAGTCCTTCATCAACTCTAGCCATCTACGCTGCCTCATGTTCAACTCCTTCTGAGTGAGCATATACTTTAAGCTTTTGTGATCTGTAAAAATCTCTACCCTCTCTATACAGATAATGCTTCCACAACTTCAGAGCAAATATCACTGCTGCCAGCTCCAGGTCATGGGTAGGGTAGTCTTCTCATGGGGACGTAATTGCCTGGAAGCATAGGCAATCACCTTCCCATGCTGACAAGACGCAACCCAGCCCCTTCCCTGAAGCATCACTATAAATAGTGAATCCACCTGATCATGAAGGCAATGTCAGAATCGGAGCTGTCGTAAGCTGCTTCTTCAACTCATCAAAAGCTGCCTGACACTCCTCTGACCAAACATACTCAGCATCCTTTCGAGTCAACCGAGTCAACGGCTCTGCAACCCGGAAGAAATCCTGCACAAATCTCCGATAATATCCCGCCAGCCCTAGGAAACTCCTGATCTCTGCAACTGAAGTCGGCGCTGCCCATGCCTCAACTGCTACAATCTTCTTGGGGTCAACTGAGATACCATCTCCAGTCACCACATGCCCCAAGAAGTCCACCCGGTCCAAGAAGAACTCACACTTGGAGAGCTTCCCGTAAGCTGCTCCTTCCTGAGAATCTCCAGCACTATCCTTAAATGCTCCTCGTGCTCCTCCTCAGTCTTGGAATATATCAAGATGTCGTCAATGAATACCACAATAAACTGATCCAAGTACTGGTGGAACACCTTGTTCATAAGGTTCATAAATACTGCTGGTGCATTGGTTAGCCCAAACGGCATAACCAAAACTTAAACTGCCCGTACCGCATCCTGAAAGCGGTCTTGGGAATATCCACCCTCTTCACCTTCACCTAGAGATATCCCGACCTCAGATCAATCTTGGAAAATACCCGAGCTCCGCTCAACTGGTCAAAAAGATCGTCGATCCGCGACAGTGGATATTTGTTCTTGATCGTGAGGTTGTTGAGTGCCCTATAGTCAATACACATCCGTACTGACCCATCCTTCTTCGGCACAAATAATACTGGTACACTCCATGGCGATGAACTCGAGCGGATGAAGCCCTTGTCCTGTAGCTCATCCAACTGCTTCTTCAGCTCCACCAACTCACTATTATTTACCCGATAGACATGCTGAAAGATGGGTTCTGCTCCTGGAACCAAGTCTATCGAGAACTCAATGTCTCTGTCTGATGGCAATCCTGGCAACTCTTCTGGGAAAACATCCATATACTCTGCTATCAAGGGGTGTGGAATCGTCTGCTCCTCAACCGAGACTCTACAGAAAACTTCGCTGCTCTGCTCCGCCTGACGTCTGGAGTACTCGAACTCTGGCTCCCCCGAAGCTCTGAAGAGAACTCTACCCCATCTGCAATCAATGCTGGTGTGGTGCCTGCTCAACCAATCCATACCTAGTACTATATCGTAGTTTGGCAATGGCATTACGAGCAGGCTCACCTCCAACTCACGGCCTCCCAAAACTACTCTTCGACCCTTACAAACATCACTCACGAGGATAGTGCTACCCCCGGTCGTGATCTTGTATGTCCTAGGCAACGATTCAGCTACGATATCGTGTCTAATCGCAAAAGATACAGATATGAAGTTATACGAAGCACCGGAATCGAATAATGCAAAAGCTGGACTGGAGTCGAGAAGGATCGAACCTGCAATCAGCTCTCCGATGGCCTCCGCATCCTCTGCTGCCATGGCGAATCCTCGCCCCTGCTGGCCTCTCCTGGCCTGCTGCTGGTGCTAGACGAACCTCTGCTGCTGTGTCTGCAGGGCTGGTCCCCTCTGCTGGCATGCAGCTGTCCTGGCTCCTCCTCCCTGGGCTGCTCGTCCCCTAGACCTAGCACAATCCCTCAGCTGGTAATCTGCCACTCTATAAAGAAGGTACTTCCCGAGCCTCTTCCTGCACTCGTTCCATCCATGCCCCGATTTCTTGCAGAAGGTGCAACTAACTGTCTGCTGCCTGGGTGCCTGATGCTGAAACTGCTGCTGGTGAACTGGCCTCTGCTGGATCGACTGCGGCTGGAACTGCCTCGGCTGCTGGTGCTGAAAGTGAGGCCTCTTGGCCTGGCCTCCGTTGCTGGCCCCCAACTGGGTCTCGCCCCCTCTTGAGCCCAAGCTCAAGATCATCCTCTGCCAATAAGGCTCCCATCAAGATCTTCTCGAATATGGCATCCTTGTTGCCCTTGGTCAAGGACTTGACCTCCTTGACTAGACCCTTCTGGAACCTCTGGGCCTTCGCCGTCTTGCTCAAGCCCTCTTCAAACCTGCCGAGGCGGCCGAACTCACCTGCGTACTCCTCCACTGAAAGGCTCCCATGGACTAGGCTCTCGAACTGCGACTCCAAGGCTCGGAGTGCTGAATCTGGAAAGAACTTCTTCTTGAAGAAGCCCTTGAACTCCTCCCAAGTCTGCCCAGCTACCCCCATCCTGGGGTCTGACTGATACCAGGTGCGAGCAAGATCTCGCATCCGGCTAGCTGCGACCTCAATCTGGAGATCTGCTGGTATCCGGGCCAGACAGAAGATCTCCTCTATATGCTCGATCCACTCATCAGCATATAGTATCCCCTCTGTCTCCAGAAAGTCTCTGGGGATCATCTTCTGGAACTGCTCTATCCCCGGTGTCCTCGGCTGATGGACCACTGGTCGAGCTGCGACCGTCGTAAGGGCCAGCTCCATGCCTCTGTCCTATCGAGCCTGCTGCCGGTCCATGAACTGCTGGAAGTATGCAAATATCTGTGCCGCATCCACGTATCCTGTAGGCAGCGGCTGCTGGAAAGGCTCCTCTGCAATGACTGGGTCCTGCCTCCGAGCTGGTGGAAGCATACCCCCTGCTGCTGCTGCCGAGGTCTCAATACGAGCAGAGGTGGCAGGAGCTGCAGTCCCCTAGCCCCGTTGTACTGGCTGAGAGGTAGCAGTCCCCTCTATAGCATCCGTATGAATGGTACGCTATGATCGAGTCTCTACCATCCTGAAGATAGACAAATAAGAGTATCAATTTCTGAGAAAGAAGCGATATAACAAAGGCGGACAATTTAAAATTCAAAAGAATCAGCTGACAATAAGGATTTAGATGGCAATAAATTTTTTTTTCCTAAAGTGATTGAGTACCTTAAAAATTAATATCCTATATCCTACTGCAGACTGTAGTGATACTCTAATTCGAATACCACTACACTTCTAGTCTAGACCTGCATGGGCCACCACTAAAAATGTGTCACGACTCGCACCCTAGAGTAAGGGCACGAGACGTTGGTACGTCCAGCCTACGTCGCAGTATCGGCGGTAGAACGCCGTCCTAGGTCACAACATCTAGCAATATAAATCTAAACAGTTTATACTCCCCAAATAGGGGTGACATAGCAGTAAATAAACTCAATCACAACTAAGAAAGAGATAGCACGATATGATATAGAACTAAAGGAAATAAAGATGATAAAATAGTCTAAGATAATATCCCAGCAAATACCCAGAGTACAAATCTCAGCTACTGAATATGAAAGAATATATACAACTCAGAATCTCTAAACAGAAATAAAGTCTAGCTAAACAGTCTCAAGACAACAAAAAATAAGATAAGGCCTAACTAAGCTAGTCTAGGCAATAGGGGTAATGTCCTCAGCTAGAGCTGGGTCCTCCTGAGAGTCCAGCTCGCAAGTGTCGTCTAGGGCTGCCCCGTAGAAGGTATCCACACAGGCCTCCTCCTCATCCTCTGTAATATTTTCAACAGGTCCAGTCAGGACAAGAGCGAGCACAGTACATCTCAACAGTTCATATCAGGTTAGAAAATATAAACATGCAGTAGAGTAAGATACATGAAACTGAAAGAAAGTACATGATGTAAAAGAAGAGAACTGTATGTAAATAGCTACTGTATATAGAGAACTAATAGTGGCTGGTGATGTAGAGTACAGGATAGCACATATGAACAGAACAGATTTGTACATGATCTACACTACAGAGTTTCACACGATCTACACTACTATGGAATTGTTCACATGACTACTAGCACTCCCCCGTTTCCCCAATCAATACACAAGGATCTAAGCAGGTTATGTTATTATACATGATATCACATGGGGGCCCATGAAAGGGTGCACATGATATTATACATGAGGGCTCCGTGAACATGAGAGTACATGATTCACAGGAGTATACATGTATGGTGAAAGCACAGGAGTACATGATGAAAGTGAAACGCACATGACACAATGTACCCGATGCTCCCGAGGGGGATAACATCGCATGAAGAGATCCATATAGTACCAATCCGTGATAATATCGTGACAGCATCAAGTAAAGTAATCTAAAGCAGGAAGATAATTCTAAGAAGGATATGAAATGATCAGAGAATGTACTTGCCTGGTATCTGAGTGTCCGGATGAAATGAACTGTCCGAGGAGAGGTGTCTGGCTCCTAATCAGAACAACACAAGTCACAACAAGTCCAAAATAGTATCATGAAGTCCTACTATGCATTCTACATGATTCTAAGTCAATCTAAGCCAAAGTCAACTCTTGGTCAACTCTGGTCAACCCTAGAAGTCAAACTAGGTCAACCAAGTCAAACCTAAGTCAAACAAGTCTACACTAGTCTAGCAAGTCTATTCTAGATCTAATAAAGCTATACAAGACCATTCTAGACTTACTAGGCAACAAACACACACATAGGCCATAGGCTATATCATGCCTATAAGCCAACCTATAACACAAGACTATATGACATTATCTATATCTAAAATACTACACATATTGATATGTTATCTAACATACATATATAGGTATTCATATATAATATATATGCATACATGTGGTATATAGGCTTAAATACCTAATACATATAGATATACATATAATATATATATACATACATATGCATTATTTATATACATAATACATATTATATATAAATATATATACATGATATAATAGAGAGTGTATATATGTGTGTGTGTAGAGAGTGAGTGAGGAATGTGTGTGTGTGTGTCATTGAGGAACCATGTGTGTGTGTGTGTGTGTGTGTGTGTAAAGAGTTAGGGATAGGAAGAGAGGAGTGAATATACATGTGAGAGAGAACATAAAACAGTGTGTAGATACATAACATGTGTGTAGAGAGTGAATGAGGGACTGTCATACTAGACTGTGCAGGAAGAAATAGAAGGAAAACAATTCATGTATTAACATTCATAAATTTGACTGAAAGGAAAGGAAATTAATGCATTCTAAATCCCAGTTAACTGAAATCTGAACCCAATTTCAGTCCCTACATTCCCAACCCCATTTTGAATCCAATTATTCACCAAACAACACAAAATTTGAAACCCAAGTACATTACATATAGGAGAACCAATTTAGGAACCAAAACCAATCTGTTAACAGCATTAATTAGGCTAAATCAACTGTCAAAATCCAATTTTGAAAACTGGAAATTCAGGAATTAATACACTGTTTTCAGAAATTTGGGTAAATGATAAATATGATTTGAAATCAAACTAAAATATGAAACTATGGGTTGGTAATTAAAATATACAGTATACATGTGTCATACTATGTGTTTGTGTCCAAACAAGAGGACACAAACGTGTCCAAACGATTCCAGACACAAAACAGTGTATTAATTCCTGAATTTCTAGTGCACTGCATCGTGCACGTGTGTACGCGTGTCATGCACACGACACAGGACACAACGTGTCTCGAGGTCGCTGACCTAGGTTCGCCTAGGATAGGTCGTGTCTAGGTGTCTGTACTGAGTCCAAGTGTCCACGTGTTCGACTTACAACCACGTATCAGTGACAATAAAAACCGACTGAACCTGTCAGTCCCGACCAGTACAGAGCCTCGTGCTCACTCGACACGATACAGGGACACGTGAGACTTGACACACGTGGTGTCAGTCATTGCCCCATAGTGTGTGTCGAGTTTCGCGTGTCCTAGTGCTGTGTCCGAAGTGCAAAAGCCCCCGAGTGGCAGGATACACGTACTGCCTCGTGCACGCACGTGCACCCGCTTGTGCAAGTGTCGAATCTGACACGACACGACACAGTGTCACTCCCAGACCAAAAGAAATCGATAAGCAACAACAAAAGTAAATTCCTATTCATTTAGTTTCCTAAAAATCAATCGAAATGCCCATTGGGGCATTTCATCAAACACCTAGAGAATGGGACTGATACGTGTCCTTTTAGGACACGAAACGGACACAAAACCTAGGTCTAGGCATACCTACAGTTAGGGTAGACCTAGGGTTTTCCAAATATGCAATAAAATCAGAATTTCATGGTGTAGATTGAAAGTTACCTCTATGTATCAAAATCCCCAAAAAGCTCTAAAGATAGGTGTTCCTCTTGATAGTCAAACTTCTCCAAATTGGTTTGAATCTGAGAATAACATATAACAACAGCAAGAACACTTCCTTTAAAACCTATTGCAATTTGTTTGAGGGAAAAAGGAGCTAAAATGGAATTTTTATGGATTTTAGAAGTTGAGAAAATACCTCTTTCTAAAGCTTGTTCTTCCTTAGAGGCTAGCCCTAATTTCTAGGAGGATATTTATAAGGTGGGAATCCCTAGGAAGGGTTAAGTGGCCGGCCATGTATGGGCTTGGGTTAGGGTTGCTAGTTGGTTGGGCTTAGTCATAAATCAATGTCTCAAAAATCACAAGTCATGACTTGTGATCAAAAGCTTTCTATTATAATCTCTATATTTCTAATTGATTCAAATAACTAGAGTATGGTTAATTTAACTTAACCTAGGTTCTCATAGTCTAACCAAGTCCAAACTCAACTAGGGTTAGGTTACAAAGTTAAAGCTAGTCAAAGTCAATCTAGTCAACCTTCATTCAAATAATTCTAAAATAATTTATAAAAATTCCCATAAATTCAAATAAATTCTAATAAATTCAAATAACCCCAAAAATAACAAAAATACTCTCAAACAAGAAATGTGGTAGTGACAAGATCATACTGGCAGTTGAGCAGCATGAGCTCCAGACTTTTGATGCAGTAATGAGGACGGTGATGAGACATGAGTACACCTCGCAGAGGATTTTTGATAGAGTCGGAGGACAGAAGAGGCCTCACATTTAGAGGGGATCTTCTTTTCAGTCATCAGCACCATCGCCAGCAGTTCAAGCTTGGACGATTGGATCTCCGAGGAGACCGGCTCTAGCAGCTTCCTTTCAACAGTCGTCTCAGCCGCGTCCTCAGCAGCAGAGACAATCTTCCTCAGTTGGTTGTTCCTATTACGGAAAGGGAGGGCATGTCTTGTTAGAGTACCGTAGGGTACATGGCTTGTGCCTAGCTTGTGGAGTACCGGACCACAAGATAGTGGCTTATCCCAGGAGGAGTTTAGCTGATTGAACATCCTTCAAGCCAGTAGTTCAGCAGTTCAGGGCACCCGTGCTGGTTTAACAACAGCATGCCCATAAGCCATTACCGACATAGTCTCAGTAGTTCCAGCAGCAGAGGCCTCAGTAGTATGCTCAGGCTCAGGTTCAGAGACAGAGAGGCCAACACCAGCAGAGGGGCCCAGTACCTAGAGGCCAGGGTCAGGCTTTTATACTTTCCATCGAGAAGGCGCTAGCAGCAGGGAAGGTGGTCATAGGTACCATTCTCGTTTACTCTCATTCAACTTCAGCTTTATTTGATTTTGGTACTTTGTATTCGTTTATATGTACACGATTTGCGACATGTGTTGGTTTGGAGCCTGTCACTCCCCGTTCCCAGAATGCATATTTTTATACGTGTACTGCTTGAATGTATTTATTTAATATTTATCATGCATTTGTTCTGTGTTTAATTCCTTTAATTTTATGCTAATTATTTTTTTGTATTTTATTTTCTGCTCATTTTGCTACTTACTTTACATTTTGTCGCTTGGCACCGACATTTTAGTCTGATAGTCTTGCACTTACTTTTATATAATTGTAACTAAGTCAGACTGCAGCTGATAACGATTGTGTATACCTTGTTATATTATCTGGCTATATTTTGTAAAGCCAGATCTCAAGAACATTTTGAATGAGCGTTTGGGACGCCTTACTACTTTATCTTACATGTTCTCTATTACTGCTTCTTGATTGAATGATTGAGACAATAGATGTTGAGTAACCCTAGTGAGACTTTTATGTAGTATGCACCCCCTCGTCTTTTAGACAACATTGATCGTATTATACGGTATTCATCTACCCGTAATACGTAGCTGACTGAGTCACTCCCCCGCTCTTTGGTATTCTGTTTCTGGGGTATGACAAGATTTTAGTGGTGGCCCATGCAGGTCTGATTTCAGACTTGTGGGGTGTTTTAATTTATAGGATGTCTTAATCACACATATTTTCCCTTGATCTCATGATTCGTTACTTCCGACCCTTGTTTGACATTCCAGTATCCTTTGACTTTATTGATCTTTCCTGTCCAATCGTTTGATTGCTCTCTTGTCCCTTTTCTGAGGGGTACCTCGTCCGTATTTGTCAGAGCTGGATAGCAACAACAAGGACAACAAGGGCAACGTGAACAACATGACCATGTTGATCAGCAACAAAGGCCAGTACTACCTCAAGAGAACATCCAAGAAGAGGTGATAGTAGAACCAATAGTTGGACCACAGTATCCGGAGGTTCCAACACCACCAACAGTTTCTTCTACCCCTATGGCAGTAGACACACCAGCCCTTCTGGAAATCATAAGAGGGATGATGGCTACTCAGCAACATCAGATATTGGCCCAGTAACACATGTACACTCAGCTGCAAGAGCATAATGTATTGCTCAACCAGGGATTGAAAACGGCTTTGGAAAGGGGAGTGATGACTGACTCAGGGGCGTCAACCAGGTTCTGCAAGTACAACCCCCGTCGTTTCGAGGTCACGGAAGATGTCATTTCAGCAGATGCATGGCTTAAGGACATCGAGGCTATTCTGACAGCGGCTAAGGTACCGATGGGAGAACGTGTGGATCAAGTAAAGCTGTTGCTTCAGGACCTCGCACGTGATTGGTGGAAATCAGAAGAAGTGGGCATCAGACGTCCTATAACTTGGGAGGATTTTACTGCAAGGTTCAAGACGAAGTACTATGGAGTTGTGGCACAGTTCGAGCTACAGCAGAAGTTTATCAACCTCAAGCAGGTCGGTAAGACAGTGGTTACTTATGCAGTAGAGTTCTGCAGGTTGAGTAGGTTTGCCCTGGAGATGGTAGCAACGAAGAGCCACAGGGCTATGAGATTTCAGCAAGGATTCCATCTTGAACTCTTACAATTGATAGAGGGACATAACTACCAGACTTCGATGATATATTAACGACAACTCGGAGGCATGAGATCATAATCCAGAGGATCACATAAAGGACTGGAGGTCAGAAGAGATCTCATAATCAGATTGAAGGAGGAGAGGGAGTGGCGTCCCAGATAACAACACCATCTACTGGCATTCGCATTCATGATATGGCGATACGAGGGCCAGCACCACCAACAAGGCAGCAGCAGCAGCAGCAAAGAAAGAACCAGCGACCTCCAGCGGGCTACACCTATTATGGGAAGGCAGGGCACACTAGAGGTGTGTGTCAGGCATTGAACGGACAATATTTGATATGTAGAATTCCAGATCATCGAGTTTCCACCTCTACCATGAGTTCGAGGTCGGAAGGACAAGCGGTAGCAGTGAGACCGCTGGTACAACTCTCGTTGATGCCACAGGCTCAAATATTTCGACAGCATGGACCATTGATGCAGCAGCAACAACATATACCACCCCAGCATCACCTAGGCAGGGGCCAGCAGCAACCCCAGGCTAGGTCGCAGCATGGGAACCAATAAGGAGGCCGAGGGCAGACATTCAATCTGTCCTTGGAAGAGGCTTTGGTATCGGGAGATGTTGTAGAAGGTAACATTCTCATCGCCTCATATCTCGCAGTAGTATTGTTTGATTCGGGAGCATCCCACTCATTTATATCTACATAATTTGCAACACAACTAGGAATGGAATTCGAGGCATTGCTAGAGAGGTTGAATATACTCACTGGTAATGGGTTCGTAGGAGTTAGTAGAGTTATTCTAGCGTGTAGAGTTGTAGTTTATGGGCGTTCCTTACCCACCAGGTTGATAGAATTTCCTTTTGGAAATTTCGACGTTATCTTAGGCATGGACTGGCTGAAAGACAGTCATGCGATAATAGATTATCGTAGAGGGATTATATCTTTTAATATTCTAGGCATGAAGCGGTTCACCTTAGTCACATCAGAGACATACCAGCATAAATAAGGAGTAGTGACGGCAATGGAAGAAGTTTTACTCCCAAAGGTAGTTGAAGAGTTTCTTGATGTATTTCCTGAAGAACTTCTAGGTCTACCACCGGTTAGGTATATTGAGTTCAGTATAGAATTGGCACCTAGAACTAAACCGATATCAGATCGAGTTTATAGAATGACAGATTCAGAGCAAGCCAAGGTGTATCAACACATAGAGGAACTGATGGAGAAGAAGTTCATTCGAGTTAGAGAATCACCATGGGCAGCACCAGTGGTTCTTGTAGGGAAGAATGATGGGTCATCAAGATTATACATTAACTACAGAAAGCATAACACGGCAACAGTAAAGAACAAGTACCTACTACCAAGGATCGACGACTTGTTTGATCAGTTGAGCAGAGCAAGGGTTTTCTCCAAGATAGATCTTCGATCAGGGTATCATCAAGTGAGAGTTCAAAAAGAGGATATTCCCAAGACGACATTCAGGTCAAAGTACGGGCATTACGAATTCTTAGTAATACCGTTTGGTTTGACTAATGCTCTAGCAATATTTATGGATTTGATGAACCACATCTTTATGCCATACTTAGATCAATTTGTCATTGTGTTCCTCGACAACATTCTTGTATACTCAGCTAGTGATGAAGAGTATGAAGATCACCTCAGGAAAGTGTTACAGGTTCCGAGAGAGAACCAGTTATACGCCAAGCTCAGCAAGTGTGAGTTTTGGACGGATCAAATTTCATTCTTGGAGCACATCATATCAGGGGCTGGAGTAGCAGTGGATCCTAAGAAAGTAGAAGCAGTAGAGAGTTGGCCAATACCTAAGACCGTAGCAGATGTGCGAAGTTTTTTGGGATTGGCAGGATATTACAGAAGGTTCGTATCAGACTTTGTAAGACTCTCAGCACCCATGACCCGCTAGACACGGAAGGATGTGCCATTCTTTTGGTCGGCAGAGTGCCATGCATCATTTGAGAATTTGAAGCAGAAGTTGATCACGGCACCTATTCTTATATTACCGTTGGACCCGTAGTTTTTACTGTATATTGTGATGCGTCAGGAAAGGGACTTGGGTGTGTCCTAATGCAACATGGAAAGGTGATAGCGTATGCATCTAGGCAACTTTAAGACCACGAGAAGAATTATCCGACTCATGACTTGGAGTTGGCAGCAGTAGTATTTGCTTTGAAGCTATGGAGGCATTACTTGTACGATGATCGAGTGGACATGTACATAGACCACAAGAGTCTGAAGTACGTCTTTACTCAGAAGGAACTGAACATGAGACAGAGAAGATGGTTAAAGTTGATCAAGGATTACGATGTAGAGCTTCAGTATCATCCAGACAAGGCTAATGTGGTAGCAGACGCTCTTAGCAGTAGAGGCGACGTATTTATGTTGACATCACAAAAACACATTTTTGAAGATCTTCAAGAGATGGACATCGAGGTTATACTTCCTAGTGATATAGAAATTCTGGCAAGTCTACGAGTTTAATTCGACTTGGTAGACAGGATCAAGGTAGCTCAGGCACGGGACCCAAGGATTCCGAAGCTTAGGGCAAAATGTGAGTCAGAACTCAAAAAGGAGATAAAAATTCACGAAGATGGTACACTTAGGTTTGGATCACATCTATGTGTGCCAAGTGGAGATATCAGACATAAGGTTATGACAGAAGCCCACAGTTCTCAGTATTCTATACAACCCGGAGGGACCAAAATGTACAAAGATATCAAGCAGCACTTCTGGTGGAACGAAATAAAGAGAAAGATAGCTAGATTCGTTTCTCGTTGCTTAATATATCAGCAAGTAAAGGCAGAACAACAGAGGCCAGCTGGATTATTACAACCGCTTCCTATTCCTGAATGGAAGTGGGAACATATCACCATGGACTTTGTGGCCGGTTTACCGAGATCCCCAAGTGGTAAGGATACTATTTGGGTGATAGTGGATCGGCTTATAAAGGTGGCACATTTTCTTTCTTTTAGAGTAGGGCAATCTACAAAAAACTTGGCAAAGTTGTATATGCAGCAGATACTCAGGCAGTATGGGGTCCCTGTCAGTATTGTATCGGATAGAGATACCCGTTTTACATCACATTTCTGGAAGAGTTTACATCATAGTCTGGGTACCAAGTTAAGATTTAGTACGGCTTACCATCCCCAGACGGACGGACAATCGAAAAGAACAATTCAGACTTTAGAAGATATGTTGCGAGCTTGCACCCTAGATTTTGGAGGGTCTTGGAAGAGTCACCTGCACTTAGTCGAATTTTCGTACAACAACAGTTATCAAGCAAGTATCCAGATGGCGCCATTCGAAGCACTATACGGCAAGAAGTGTAGGTCGCCACTGGCATGGGATGATATCGGGGAGAGGAAGATGTTAGGCCCAGAGATGATTGTTCAGACGGTTGAAGTGGTTAAGGGAATTAGGGAGCGACTTCGAGTTGCGTAAGATCGGCATCGTCATTGGGCAGACCAGCAACGTAGGCTGCTATAATTTTTTGTTGGGGACCACGTGTTCTTGAGGATCTCACCTACTCGTAGGGTCATTAGATTTGGCGTTCGCGGGAAGTTGAGTCCGCGATACGTAGTCCCATTTGCTATCCTTGATAGGGTAGGCGATGTTGCTTATCGTTTATCCCTTCTACCTTCGTTAAGAGAGGTGCATGATGTGTTTCATGTATCTCAGTTGCGTAGGTATATATCGGACCCAAGCCATATCTTCGATCATTCTGAGCTAGTTGTTGGTACCAACCTGTCTTACGAAGAACAATCGGTGTCCATTTTGGACAGAAGGGAGAAGATACTCAAGAACCGAATAATTAGCCTTGTCCGTGTTGCTTGGGGTCATCACTCCTTAGGAGAGTCAACGTGGGAACGTGAGGATGATATCTAATCACGATATCCGCACCTATTTGACTCACAAGGTATATTTTTTTCGTGTACCTTGATTGTCTTGATTCCTCATGCTTATCTCCTTATGAGTAGAAATTGCTTGATATCGCAGAATTGATAAATATAGATATATTAATTGCTATTGATATTGTAAGATGACTGCTTGCTTGCTAAAATTGCTTGTACTTGGATTAGTTTAGTTCTGATGTTTCTATCCTGCTTGGATTTGAAATTCCGAGGACGAAATTTTTTTAAGGAGGGTAGAGATGTCACTCCCCGTTCCCAGAATGCGTATTTTTATACGTGTACTGCTTGAATATATTTATTTAATATTTATCATGCATTTGTTCTGTATTTAATTCCTTTAATTTTACGCTAATTATTTTTCTGTATTTTATTTTCTGCTCGTTTTGCTACTTACTTTATATTTTGTCGCTTGGTACCGACATGTTAGTCGGATAGTCTTGCACTTACTTTTACATAATTGTAACTAAGTCAGACTGCAGCTGATAACGATTGTGTATACCTTGTTATATTATCTGGATATATTTTGTAAAGCCAGATCTCAAGAACATTTTGACTGAGCGTTTGGGACGCCTTACAGCTTTATCTTACATGTTCTATATTACTGCTTCTTGATTGAATGATTGAGATAATAGATATGAGTAACCCTAGTGAGACTTTTATGTAGTATGCACCCCCTCGTCTTTTAGACAGCATTGATCGTATTATACGGTATTTATCTACCCATAATACATAGCTGCCTGAGTCACTCCCTCGCTCTCTGATATTCTGGTTCTGGGGCGTGACAGAGCCAGAGTCTTTACCTGTAAGGTTGAATATACTTACTAGTAATAGTCTAGTAGGAGTAGACCGAGTCTATGTCTCGTGTAGAGTCATAGTATATTGGAGGAAGTTTTTCGCTAGGCTAATAGAGTTTTCTATGGGTGATTATGATGTCGTCCTAGGTATGGATTGGTTGAGTGCTCGACACACTACGATAGATTGCCATGCTGGCAAGGTTATCTTTCGTGTTCCGAATGAGGAGGAGTTCTCATTCTCTAGAGGCGTGGTGGAGACTTCACCGGTGGTCATGTGGATGGATGTAGCTGAGAAGGTATAGTTGCCCAGAGTAGTTTATGAGTTTTTTGAGGTGTTTCCCGAGGAGCTTTCGGGTATGCCTCCAGTTCGGAAGATTGAGTATTATATTGATTTGGTTCCGGAAGTAAAGCCAGTGTCAGCGAGAGTCTACAAGATGTCTCCTTCAGAGTTGTTGGTACTGTATCAATCTATTGATAAGCTTAGGGCCAAGGGATTCATTCATCCTAGTGGATGGCCTTGGGGAGCTCCAATCCTTCTTGTGAAGAAGAAGGATAATTCATCGCATATGGTCATTGACTATCGTCAACTTAACGCGGTGACCGTGAAGAATAAGTATCCCTTGCCCAGGATAGATGACTTGTTCGACCAGCTTAATGGAGCAGCTATGTTTTCTAAGATTGATTTGCGGTCTGGGTACCATCAACTCAGAGTCAGAGAGCTTGATATACCTAAGACGGCATTTAGATCTCGATATGGCCATTAGGAGTTCCTTGTTATGCCTTTCGGAGCGGCCAATGTGCCAGTGATCTTCATGGATCTCATGAATCACATCTTTACATTCTACTTTGACCGATTTGTGATAGTGTTTATTAATGATATCTTGGTCTATAGTCGGACTGAGGCAGAGCACGAGTAGCATCTTTATATGGTTCTTCAGATTCTTCGGGACCATCAGCTTTACGTAAAGTTTAGCAAGTACAATTTCTGGCTCGATCTTGTCTCTTTCTTGGGTCATATTTTTGTCGGATGTGGTGTTGAGGTGGACCCCAATAAGGTTGAGGCTACCGAGTGTTGGCCAGTACCTCGTATAGATTTTGATGTACGCAGCTTTCTGGGATTGGCAGGCTACTACAGACGGGTTGTGGCAGACTTTACTAGGATCTCCGCACCCTTGACACGGCTGACGTGTAAGGATGTGTGCTTTGAGTGGTCAGATGCTTGTCAAATTTCTTTTGAGAAACTCAAGCAAAGTTTGATTTCACCTCCTATTCTGACGTTACCCATCAGACCAGGGGGGTTCACAGTGTATTGTGATGCGTCCGACCGAGGACTTGGTTGTCTCCTTATGTAGCACGGTCGAGTGATAGCTTATGCATCTCGACAGCTTTGGGACCATGAGAAGATATATCCGACACACGATCTTGAGTTGGCCGCGATTGTGTTTGCCCTCAAGCTCTGGAGGCATTATATATAAGGTAATCGAGTAGAGATTTTCACTGACCATAAGAGCTTGAGGTATGTGTTCACCCAGAGGGATCTGAACATGCGACAGAGGAGGTGGCTTGAGTTACTGAAGTATTATGATTTGATCTTCAGTATCATCCCGGGAAGGCAAACGTCGTTGCAGACGCTTTGAACAGGAGACTCGGAGTCTATTTCTTGACGGATCAACGTCACCTTCGGAAGGATCTTCAGGAGATAGGCATTAAGATAGTGCTACCTGGTGAGGCAGCTATGATGACAAGCTTGCAGGTTCAGTCTACCATTATGGAAAAGATTAGAGCAGCTCAGTCATAGGATGCCAGACTTCAGCGACTGAGAGCAGAGTGTGTGGCAGGGCGTAGCAGAGTTGTACATCCATGAGGATAGGACCCTCCGGTTTGGGAGTCATCTTTGTGTGTCGAGTGGAGATATTCGACAGAAGATTATGTCGGAGGTCCACAGTTCTCAGTATTCTGTTTATCCAGGAGGGACAAAGATGTACCGTGATATTCGTCAGTATTTCTGGTGGAATGGTATGAAGAGAGAGATAGCTCGGTTTGACTCTCGATGCTTGGTTTGTCAGCAGGTCAAGGTTGAGCACCAGAGGCCAGCCGAACTTCTTCAGCCTTTTCCAATTTCGAAGAGGAAGTGGGATTATATCACTATAGACATCGTGATTGGTCTTTCTAGAACCCCGACTAGTAGATATGCCATTTGGGTTATATTGGATCGAATCACGAAGGTCGCCCACTTCCAACATTTCAGAGTTGGTCAGTCTACCGAACAGTTGGCCGAGCTATACATGAGGTTGATTGTCAGATTGTAAGGGGTATTTGTTAGCATAGTCTCAGATCGGGATTCTAGATTTATTTCTTATTTTTGGTAGAGTATATAGCAGAGTCTGGGTACCCATTTGAGTTTAAGTTCAACATACCATCCTCAGACAGATGGTCAGTCGGAGCGTACGATTCAGACTTTGGAGGATAAGCTTTGATCGTGCACTCTTGACTTCAGTGGTTCATGGGAGGATCACTTATATTTGGTGGAGTTCTCTTACAATAATACCTTCCAGGCAACCGTTCAGATGTCACCTTTCGACGCTTTATATGGTAGGAGATGTAGGTCACCCCTATTTTGGGATGACATTGGAGAGAGGCAGATTCTTGGTCCATAGATGATTGCTCAGTCAGTTGAAGTAGTCATACGGGTCAAAGAGCATCTCAGAGTAGCTCAGGATCGACAGCATCACTGGGAAGATCAGCATCAACGTTATCTTGAGTTCTCTATCGGCGTCCACGTATTACTGCAAATTTTGCCTACCCGTGGAGTTATCAGGTTTGACGTACGGAGAAAGCTTAGTCCTAGATTTATTAGATCGTTCGATATTCTCGAGTGAATAAGAGATGTATCATATCGTCTTTCTCTTTCACCATCGCTACATGAGGTACATGACGTGTTTTACGTATCTCAATTGCGTCAGTATGTTCCAGATTCGAGCCATATCCAAGATCATTCTGAGCTGGTCATTGGTACCGACCTATCGTCTGAGAAGAGGCCCGTATCCATTTTGGGCCGGAGGAAGAAGATTCTCAAGAATCGGACTATCCGATTAGTTCATGTTTCCTGGGATCATCACTCACCGGGTGAGTCGACTTGGGAGTGCGAGGATGATATCCGAGCTTGTTACTTGTATCTGTTTGACTTGTGAAATATACTTATTCGTATATCTATGTTCTACCTTTTGTTTGAGTGTGATTGTAGGAATTCATGATGTTTTTTTTTCTGCGTGTTTAAATTGCTTTTACATTTCTTGTACATTATTCTAGATGGATTTCATGATTTATGAGTTTCCTATCTTGATCATGATAGCATATTTTCTTGGATTTCTCGCTTGCTTTTGATTTCCTTTTGGAAATTTCGAGGACGAAATTTTTCTGAGGAGGGGAGAGTTGTGAGACTCGTCTCACAGTATCGGTATTTATATACGGATACATATTTGGTAGTGTATTTCATATTTTCTTGGTTTTCGAAATGCTTTATAATTTTCCCAAAATTGTAGATTTTCTTCTTGACCGGCATACCACTAGTATACCGTTGTATACCGATGGCATACAATTCGAACATATTTTTTTCACATTTGAGATATTTTTGATTTTCGATATTTTTACGAATAGTGTTTTCGATATTTTTGTGAATAATGTTTTAGATATTTTGATGAATAGTATTTAGATATTTTCGTGAATAGTGTAGATGCACCCTATTACCCAATGGATACTTGGTTTTCTTTGGACGACCACGATTGACTTAGATCTTGACATGGATCACCATCCAATGGTCAAGATTAATTCTTCCTTATATATATACTCTTTTACTTTCTCTTTCCTTCCTCTTTTCATTCTTTCTTACTTCCCTCTTCACTCTTATTCCTCTTCCTCAAGAGCATAGAAAAGTTTGTCCTTGATGCCTAGAGTGTGGTTTCATACCCCTCTTGGTGGTGGAGTAGAATATTAGGCTTGGAGCTTAACTTAGGCAAGTACATCTTGCCAAATTCCTGAACCATATTATTTTGTTGTTATATTTATTTTTCTTGGTATTAATGCCTAGAATTGTTCTAAACTCATTTTGTTAAAAATATTTTCCTTGTGATTCTCGTCTATATGCATGTTTCTAAATTTGGTTAGAATTAGGTTTAATTTTCTGTTAAAATCTAATATTGACTTAGTAGAAAACTCGGTATCGAGAGTGATACTGGTGTTACCATCATGAATCTTGGTTACATATGTTATATGAGGCCCTCACCTAGTTTGTATACCATTGATTTTGAGTATGGTGGAAATCAGAACCCGTTTTGGTATCCCGAGAACCTATTTTTGGAGTATTTTGAGGTTTTAATCTATCAAATATTTTAATTTATGAAAAATAGTACTTTCATATTGTACAAAATTTAATTATATGCAATTTTGACTTTTGAAAATCCAAATTTTGGTTTAAAATGAAGTTTTTTTTTGACCGAAACAAGTTTTGGCAAATTTTGGGACTTCGTTGCTGCCAAAAAAATAGGAATTTCGACGGAATACCGATGTATATCGATGGTATACCAATTTTCTACCCAGAAACTTTTTGTCTTTGGCCGAAATACCGTCAGTATACCGCAGTATATCGCCGGTATACCAATTTTGGCTGTTTTAGGCTGTTTTTGTCTGTTTTTGCCCATTTTTGTCCGTTTTTGATATTTTTTTCGACTGTAATGAATTCTTAACATGATTAAATGCCCTTGTATACTTATAGAATGATTGTATACCCTATATACACTTGACACTAGCTTATGTTCATATGTTCTCTATACTCACTAAGTATTGGTATGCCCTTCCAGATTTATTGTACTTCACAGTCTATGCCATGTCCATTACTTATTTGATAGTGAAGCATTGTGGTGCACTCTTGTACATGTATTTTTTTGCTTGCTTGATAGTGGCCTGTTATGGTGCACTCTTGATTCTTAAACATGTCTAGCTCCTTGATAGTGGCTCATCGTAGCGCACTTTTGTCTTGATATTGTCATGTCTTATTGTGGCTTGTTGTAGTGCACAATCTTGCTTGTCTTGTCTATTCTCATATTTCTCATATCTAGCATGGATTCTGCAGAATGCCACACCCGAAATGCTAAATAAAAATATTAGGAATTACATAACTAGCTTGATTATCTAGATCATTGGGAGGTGAGAATTTTCTAGTTACTTGCTCCCTTGTTCTCGGTCTTACATATATCTACTAAGGATTTGGAGCTATCTGTCATGATGATAACTCTTCCAGCACACCGTCGACTGGGACACTTCTTTAGGACAAATGTATCTTACTACGGTGTGTCTGTTATACTTGTTTTCTTTTGGCTTGGATAATTCGGATAGTCTGCAGGACAAGTAACTGGATCGAATTTCTCAAATTTGCATATGTTAGTAATTAGGATTGTGACAACCCTAGTTAGCTAAAGTATTAAGGCGTACTCATTGTTTGGCTATGATTGATGGATAGAGTCCATTCTTGTTTAGTCTAGTCTACTCTTGTTACAGTTTATCTTATTTCTGTACCTAGCTTTCCGCTATTTTCTCACATGCTATCATTCTGCTACATTCTTGGTTTTACTATATCTTTCGCATGCTTGTCCTTACTACTTGTCCTATATGATCGATTTTATCACATGCTACATACCCTGTATATTCGCATGTTCACATGTTGTTTCCTTACATATTTCTAGTTTTCTTTTATATTCCTGTGGTACCTTTATATTTTTCTTGTCCTGTATTTACTACTTTACTTTAGAGTCGCTATGATTTGTATGTTGGTTTTAGTTCACAGTTTCACTTCCTTTCTGGTACTTGATATTAGGGGTCTGACCCTACTGGTTTTGCATTAACCAGATTTAATTGAGGAGCCTGAGGATCTTCTGGACCTCCCACTCGATGGTGACCACCCGGAGCACCAGGGGGCTCGAGTGGGTGTTCTTTCTCTTACCCACTCTTTTCTGTAAATATTCTTTTGAGGTGTTTAGCCACCAAGCGCGTGTTTAGCTCGTGTTTTGGACTTGACTTTTAGCCTACTGTCCTAGATATGGTATGTATATTTCTAGACAGTAGCTAGAGCTGATCATGTATTACTTAGTCTTTCTAGTTCTTCATTTTGTATTACTAGCTTCATGATCATCTATATGTTATAGTTTGGGACGCTTTACTGACTTATATGCCTGATGATCATTTCCTTGTACATTTTTGCTTGACTGTGATTAAGATATCTAGTATCATGTGACCTAGGTTTGATTGTTGATTTGTAGTATTAACCCCTATCTATACAACTTATACGTTATTTTGGAGTATTGGAGTACTTTGGTATACGTAGCTGGCATGGTCCGTCCCTACTTGCTAGTATTCTGGTTCTGGGGTATGACAGATGGAGTAGTAGCTTGGTAGCTTGTTGATAGGTTTATGTCTTAGGGTATCAGTGCTGGTTGTTAGGAGTATAGCTTGTAGGTTTGTGAGTGGTTCTTGGTTGAGCATGTGAGCTATAGGCATCAATCTAGAAATGACTCATAGTTTAGCACATTTCTAGAAAAAGTACTCTGAAAAGTGTCATATAGTTAGTATAGGTACCAATGGTAGAACGGAGAGTAGTATATTAGTTGTTATTCCCGGAGTTGGTATCGGTGTCATCATGCATATTTTAGATGGATGTTGAGTGAACTAAGTAGCTAGGGAGCATCGTAAAAATTGTTCGAGCCTTACTATTCTATTTGTGCTTGACACTCGGCTGTGTCATAAGAAGGAGAATGTATATTCATGAATGGGTCAGTGAGCGTGTCATAGTAGAGTTGTACCCAAATATATAAGAGAATGTGACAGTATTGGAATGTATGGTGCTAAGTAGTAGGACCTGTGATGGGTATATCACCCGACATTGAGGCAGGGAATATTAAGTGCATGAGTCGGGGACAGTCGTGGGTGATCTAATAAGAAAACTGGTATCCAGAAGGATAGTGGTGTTGTGATGAGTTGTTGTGAGTATTAAGGAGTTAGTGCATATACAGTGTCAAGACTTGGATAGACACCATAGAGATAGTATTCTAGATTGATAAAGGTGTATCAATAGAGTGCATGGTTGCGGTGTATACTAGTGTTCATCACAAGAAGAATGATTAAGCAGTGTTAGGTGAATGAGGAAATGAGGCAGATCATAGAAGATAGTATCCTATAAGGTGTAGTATAGTATCCTGGATAGTGTGTGCCAGTGAGTCAAGTATGCCCATGGCCTAGAACCGTAGTATACCGCTGGTATTAGAAGTGGCAACCTATTGTAGATAGTTTTTCTGTTTATTATAATAATGACTAGTTTTCATAATTATGTTGAATGATAATTTATCTTATAACCCTTTGATGATTTCTTGTTTACATCCATCTTTCCAGTATGGCACCCATGACCAGAGCCCATCATCTGAGAGCAGCTGCAGTTCCGGACATGAATGAAGGCGTACTTCCACCTCATATTTCTCAGGAGGTAGTGACCTTTCCCGCTGACCAGGGGGTAGTTGCACCTTCTATTGTAGAGGAGGTGGTAGAAGCCTTACCAGAGAGTCCTTCTCCACCTCCCGCCATTCCGGAAGTGGCTGCAGTTTCGTCTAAGACCGAGAGTCTTCCTTCACCTCCTCCTCTACCTCTTGGAGTGGTACCCCATACCATATTCTCAGGAGGCTTACCCGCCGGTGGGGCTCAGATATTTGGACTCCTCTGGGACGTGTTGGAGACACAGAGAGTTCAGATCGAGATCATAAGGGAACAGAGCCAGAGGATCCAGCAGCTGCGGGACCTAGTACATTCTTGAGGAGATCCTAGTCCTAAGAGAGTGAGGAGCAGTATCCACCCTGGGCCTTAGGAGTGCCCAAAACTTCAGCCTATTCTATACTTTCTAGTTTGGATTCCTGCTCAGTAGAGGCTAGTTGAGTGGGTGCCTACCTGTACCTACTGTAAGAAGCTTGGGCATGTATGAAATGACTGTAGGAAGAGGAAGGGGTTGTACCTGTTTTGTGGGTCAGCTACACACCTGATATGAGATTGTCCTAGTGCGCCTCTCCAAGCCAAAGCCCCGGCTCAATGAGGGATTTCCAGTCACTAGACCCGATTGGAGGTAAATAATTAACCTAGATTCCAGTATGTATTTTAAGATGTGTTGATGATGCACGAATAGATTGTAGCCCTTATATGTATGATGTAACCTAGTACGAATTAGACAAGCTGATAATTAGGTTTGATAACAGAAAGGCCAATGCTATAGGAGGTAGATTAGCATGTTGTTTTGTTGTGTCCCTTCTTTCCTTTCCCCCACCATTGTTTGTGTATTTCTTGGTACCTTATGAATTGCTTTGTGCTATAGTGTGGTTAGTGTAGTTAGTTGAGACCCCTAATTGATATTGCGTGTCATGACCAGTAATACCATAACCATGTATGTTTGTTTCTTCCAATAGAATTGTAAGATTTAGGTAGGACCTTCTTGGACCATGATTGTTGGGGGCCTTGACCTAGAGAAGACTACAACCAACTTAAATTTCGAGGACAAAATTTTCTAAGGGGGATAGGATTTGCAACCACCTAGTTCCGGAAGAAGGGTATTTTTGTCATTTTACACATAATTAATATTTTGTTAATAGATATTTGTTTTCTCTAATAATTATTACATATGATTAGTGGACTAGCTCTCGGTTTAGACATAATGGTTGGGTTGAACCAAATGAACCTATTAAACTAGTCATGACATAATTAGTTTTCCTTTAGTTAAGGATAAAATATTTCATTTATTAAATAGATCCCTTCCCTCATAATTAATCCTTCATGACAAATGGAGAGGGACACATTTGACATTTTAACATGACCCAAACCCTACTATAAGAGCCATGTTTTTATTAGGGTTACTCATTTCATTTGTTCATTCATTAGCCTCATTCTTTCCCAAAATTTATTCTTCCTAAATTTTTTCAAACTCTACCAAACCCTAATCAAATCCTTTCATTTCCAACCAACTACAATCTCCATGGAGATATAGGAGTTTGGAAGAGCAAGGAGGACATTGGGGAGAGCTTTGCTAGAAGGGGTGTGTCCGATTCAAGTCTCCTTGTATCAAATTCGGAGTTCTCCAAAGGAGGGACATACAAGTTGGGTAAATTTCTATTTTTCCACTATTTTATGGTTCGGGACACCATATGGACCCAAAGGAACCTTCTCATATGTGGACTTGACCTCTTAATGCTATATTTAGGTATTAAAAGCTTTCTTTTGGTAGATTTAGGTCTTTGTCACTAGTAGTGTTGATTTCTAGGCTTAATTTGTCATAGTTACGAAATTTGACACAAAGTGTTTGTGTAATGCCCCCAAGAGATTTTTGTGTCCTAATAGAATTGTGTTTGTGTCCTTGAGTCCTAGATGTGATACTAAAGATTTGTTTCATGATACATCATGGTAGGCATGGTCAATTTGCATGTGAATGTTGGATTGTACGTGTGTCTTTGGAATGTTCATGGGCACATAGATAATGGTGAATGTGGGCTTTAGTGTGAGATCATGGGGAGGGCATGTATGTGTCAACCTAACCATATCTCATCTGCATAATTAGTACACAGATGTGGTGAGGCCATGGCATATGCAAGGGCCCCTAAAGGTCTGCTATTAGAATCAGTTAGAGGAAGAAAAATTGTAGGTGAGTGTGTACAGGGGAAACATGAAGCATAACAGCAACACTGGCTATGTATAAGTCAGAAGTTATGGGAGGAGGAACAAGTGCATTGCTTGACAGGTTTGGGAAAGACAATATTGAAATTTATGTCTGCACAATCAGGTTGGAAGGACTGGAGTTAGAGGGAAGGGCTGGTTTTGGTTAGATGCAACTGTGCTGATAAATATGCATCGGTTAGATTTGAGGCTAAGAAAGTTGATGTTGGATAGAGGGAGATAAGGGCTCAGGGTCAGACACTTTAGGCCTTGACAGTGGATTGGGGTTCTTGTATTAGTAGGGAATAGGCAAGGACAGGTAAATAGGATGGGAAATAATAGCAGTAGCATATAGGAATATTAACAATAGCAGCCATGTAAACCTTTGCACAAAGTGCACATGTGAGGAGTTAACAGTGAACAATGCATTGGGTCGGGTAAATGCTATTGTAGGTGTATGTTGGGGGACCAATTCCATCTGTGCATTTGGTACACATGTATGGACTAAGGGAGGTCAAGCATAGGTAACAGCTATATAGGGAGTATTAGCAGGGGTGAATTGATAGGGTTAGACAGTTGGAAATTCTTAGTGAATATGAAACGGGTTGGGAGAATAAGAAGTGTTTAGAAGTAGGAGGTGGTAGGCAATTGATGCAGGGATATTGAGGCAGGTAGTGACCTATGCACTAGGTACACGGGTATTGGGATTCAATTGATACAGAAATTTAATCCTACCTATTAATTTGTGCACACTGTACACATATTTGGTGAGCAAACCTGCTGGCAATATAGGCCAAGAGGCCACTGCAGGCGAGGGAGATTTGAAGAAGGAGAAACAGGCTTTTGCCTGTGTAAATAGAATATAGGAGGTAAGGGGAAGGACTAACCCCTTGTGTAGTGTCCAAGCTTTATAAGTGTGAGTATTATTTTGCATGTGTCAAGTGAGAGAGGAATATGTATCAGTCATTAGTCATATAGTTTTTATGTATCAATTATTTAAGGAAAACATGGCAGTAGAGAGTTTTGTGTCAGTCATGCAGAAATATAAGCAGGGTAATAGGCTAATGCCTATTCGCAGGGAAGTATCAGTAGCAGCATCTTCTGCTATTGGCAGCTCTTTCCAATTAAAAGCACTGTAGCAGCATAATGAAGAAGGGGCCCGGGTTTAGCCAGTTGTGGTAATAGTCAAATGGAGTAGTGATTGTCATACCCCGCTCCCGTAGGAGCAATCGTCCTCGCTAAGACATGATGCCGTACGAGCCTAGATTGTGCTCGTGCAAGGCGAATGTAACACCCAGTTTTTCAAATGAGGGTAATTTTGAAATTTTATAATTTTGATTAATCGATAATAAGATTTAACTCATGTTGTGATTTTTGGTAATTTTTTTAATCAATTTAAAACTACTTAAAATGTTGAATTGTGATTTTGATGGTTAACTAGTTAATCCCTAGTTTTGCTAAGCTTAGAGACTAACCATGACCATGGGGACCTAACCATGTGATTAGAATGACTATTTACAACTTTTTAGGCTAAGGGTATTTTGGTCATTTTGTGACTTTTGAATTATTTAAGATTTTGATTAATTGGTGAATTTTAGATTATTTTAATAATATTTAAATTGATGTATTATAATTTTGGTCATTTTTTATATTTTAATATTTTGGAAATTTTTATATTTTTAATATTGTTTTTATTGGATTTGATTAGTCGGGTTTGAGTTTCGTCTCGTTCCGACTTGTATTTTGACCCGGGTAGCTTGAACTCTAGATAGGACCCAATATTAAGTTAAGCATGGCTCATAAGACCCAACATTAAGTTAGTTAATTAAACTAATTTTTATCATGTTAGAATGGTTAAGTTAGAGACTCAAAACTAGATCATTTTGACCCCAAACTTGAACCTAGTATAGACTTAACCATATGAGACTAGAGAGGGGCAATTAGGATATTTCCCATTAGCCCTAATGGACTCTTTATGATAGCCACCTTTAGGGAAGAATGATTCATTTCATTCATTACAATCTTGCCTTTTTTATTTTTCTTTTGTTCTTCCCTAATTTTAGAGAGCCTTTCCATTGATTTGATCTCCAAATCAAATCATTCCTTCACCAAACCTTCCCTCAATCATTCCCATTCTCCAAGGGAAGGGTGCTACCAAGGATTGGAAGAGGAGTGCAAGGAGGAGTGTCCACTTTGAGGGATCTTCGTATCAGAGCCGTGTCCTAAAGGATTTCATTGGGATTCCACTCCCAGTAGGTAAAATCCATCTTCTAAATCGATTTTCTTTGCATATAAATTAGTTTTGAATCCATAGGATCCATCCTCATGCATGCGTCCCATTTAGATTCAAATTTGAGGCCATTTGGAGCTCTCTTGAGGATTTTAGGTATGTGTCTTGTGTTCTACTTGATAGATCCCAAATTAGGATACCCCATGTGTATGTATGTATGATAATAGTTTAAATAGATATTTAAATTTGGTTTTAGAATGGTTAGAGAGTGGATTGATCTTAGTTAGGTTGGTTAGAATGAGTTTTATTTGGATACCTATGTTGGTATCCAAGTATCTTGGTCAACCCAAATTCGTCATAATATTCATCCACGTTTTTATTAACCAAAACAACTTAGAAATGTCATAACTTTTAGCTTAGAACTCCGATTTATCTTCCGTTTTTTAAAAAGAACCGTATCAAAGTTAACTTTTCAAATATATATTTTAATAAGCAAATTCATTCTGAAACTTTTTGTAAAATTATTTTAGTGTCAACTGTACGAAAGACGAACGCGTTTCAGTGTTTTTGCGATTTCGGGAGCTTCCGGACACGAAAATGCAATCGAAAAGCTAACACAAAGGGCTACGACATAATTTAATCCTAGAATTTAGTGAATGCCCAATTGGTATAGTATTGGTTTTAAGTAGAAGAGTGACTATACGATATATACATTTTGTGTAACCTATGAGCCTATGTAGTATGGATATTAAATGAATATAGAGTATGTAATGCATGATATGTTAGATGAATAAAATAATATATATATATGATATATATTCTCTTTACATTAATGTATATATATGGTTGAATGCAATCATGTAGGAATGCAATTAATATAATGCATATAAGCAATGCATGAATGAAAGAATGATATACAATGTATGCATGAAAGTATATAATGAATGCTAGATATGAATGCAAGATATATATGTAATGATAGATATGAATGCATGATGTATAAATATTGTAATACAATATATAATGATAACATGTATGGTAATGTAGAGTATATGATGCAAGTATGAATGAATGGAGGAAATACATGTATATAGGTAATATAGAATGTAATATATGAATGCAAGCATGCAAGATAATGTATTGTATCCATATATAATGTATTCAACTTAAAGATAATGTAATATATGAAAGGAATGAATGATAATATATAACATGATATGTAAGGTAATGCAAGGTATGAAATATATGATGTGTGCATGTTTGTATGTCTCTATGTTAATGTATGAAATGATATGAATATACAATGTATGCATATGTATAAAACATGTAGGTAATGCATAGATGCATGAATGAAATGAATGTTTGTAATATGTTAATATAAATATAAGTATCTAATATGCATGAATGTAAGTATAATATAATACAAGTATACATGTATGCATCATGTAAATGTGAATGTAAGTATAATATAATACAAGTATACATGTATGAATCATGTAAATGTAATATACATGATATGTATGTATGCATGTATACAAGGTAAGTATGTATGTATGTATGTATTTCTATAAACTGAGTTAACCTATAACCTTTTACACACATGCATTCATACACCCTTTGACATCATGTATCCCATGTCACATACACCTACCTATCACTAAATTTTAGAACATTAACACATATCCTTTCACACACATGCCAAACACATACATACTCACTTACTCTTTTACCTCTCTTTCTCTCTCTCTCTCTATATATATATGTATGTGCTAAAAATATATATATATATATATATATATATATATATATATATATATATATATATATAGCTTTCCTATATATATCTATGTATATGAATATGTGAATAGTGATGCATATATATATATATATATATATATATATATATATATATATATATATGGGATGTACATATAGGTAGCCTATATGTTATGAGTGTACTACAATATATTAGATATATATATTGTTATGTGTATATGTATTTGTTGTTTAGCTTAGGTATGATATAGCATATAGCCTAGGGCTCTTAGCCTATGGTGTGTCTGTTTGCCTAGTGAGAGTTTAGTTAAACTTGTTTAGTCTTGATTAGGCCTAGAATAGACTAGTTAGACTAGTATAGACTTGTTTGGTTTAGGTTTGACCTAGTTGACCTAGTTTGACTAGTATAGTTGACTAGAGTTGACCAAAGGTTGACTTTAGCCTAGATTGACCCCAAACTTCATGTAGATGCATTGTAGCAGTCTATTTCCATATTTTAGACTTGTTGTGACTTGTACTGTTCTATAGGAGACAAACACCACTCCTCGGATAGTATATTCTCTTCGGACATTCAGGATACTAGGCAAGTACATTCTCTGATCATTTTATATCCTGCTTAGAATTATTTTCCTGATTTAAATTACTTTACTTGATACTGTCACGTTGGTCACACGGATTAGTACTATATGGATCCCTTCTTGAGATGTTATCCCCTCAGGGAGCATCAGATACTTCATGTTCTGTGCGTTTCACTTACATGGCATATTGCTATGCTTCATTGGTTCATTGAATCACTTGTGACATGTACCCTCATGATTACAGAGACTTTCTTGAATCCTCTCATTTATTGGGCTTCCTAGAATCTCTATTTATGGGACTATCATGTACCACCCTTCGGGGGCCGTTGCATGAATCATAACATAACCTGGCTGGATCCTTGTGTATTGATTGGGGTACGGGGGAGTAGAAGTGGACATGTGAATCATATCCAAGTAGTATCTCATCAGAATCATTCCGTAGTATCTCATCAAAATCATCATATGCCATTTATATGTCTATATTGTACTCTGACTCACTAGCCACTGTTAGTTCTCTATTATAGTAGATATTTCTATTGCAGTTCTCTCTCTGTTTACATATTGTATTTCTTTCAGTACCTATATCTTACTTTACTGCATGATCATATTTTCTAACCTGCTATGAACTGTTGAGATGTATTGTGCTCGCTCCTGTCCTGACTGGACCTATTGATAAATTTTACAGATAGCCTAGAAATTGCCTGCTAGCCTAGGGGAGACACAGTAGAGGTTGTATAGATAGCTAGGGTTTTGCTTATAGCTTATTTCCAGTTGTCTTGAGTTGTATTTATGGATTACTGTATTTGAGATTTGAGATATTTTCTGGATTGTGTATCTTAGACACTTAGACTTCTATCTGATGTATCTCTCTGTGGATTTCATGTTTTATCTATCTTCCATTATGCTCTAGCTTAGATGTGATTGAGTTTACATTTTGCTATGTCACCCCCATTCGGGGAGTATAAATTGCTTAGCATTATATTGTTAGATGTTGTGACCTAGGGCAGCGTTCTACCGACGATACTGCGGCGTAGGTTGGACGTACACACTTCTCGTGCCCTTACTCTAGGGTGTGGGTCGTGACAGCGGATTCCATAATGGCCGATTACAGTGGCTGCGACGGAGTCATCGTACAGAAGTCCCAAGCAGAAACATTAAACATGCAGCAGAATTTAGAAGCAAAACACAAGTTATTCAGAAGTGCTTTTTATTGATATTGAATAACAAGATTACAATAGGACGCAAGGCCATGATTACAAGTCTCTCAAACTCAGTTTCACTCATTTTATAAGTAACTCTGCTCTCTCTCTCTCATCTCTCGATACAAAGTTTGAGCCAACGGAAGTTTCGGAAGGCAATGTCCAAACATTATGTCCCGTATAAGTCTTGACTCCACACGACCGCACACTTCAAATCACCAAGTAACTCCGTGTCTCGACGCATCCAAGTGAGCTCCACGCCACGAGCTTCTACCTGTGCATGCACATAAAAACTGTGTGGGTGTCTTTACTCAACTGTATTGGTGGAGTGAGCTCCTCGCCCACCCATACAAAACTGGCACGTTTATTTACTTTGTGCAGCTTAATCCCTTTTTGATTGTCTTTCTAGTCTTGCCTTATGATTAATTTTAGGACAAAGACGTCTTGGCCTATACTTGGCAACGCAACGATAGGGTCGTGCTATACTCTATTCGTGACTTCAATGTATCCGAGGCAGTGCCTCGCCGAGTAGAAACATATGCAACTCGACCGTGCCAAGACATCCACTTATTCCATGTGCCTCTAGACCATTCTCGTGCCAACGACGTCAAGGGGATGACTCGTGCTGGTTGTGCCAATAGACTTGCTTATGCCTTAAGATCGAGGCCGTGCCTTCCAAGGATCAACCAGACTTAACCTACTTGCCTTACGGCCCTTCCTGACTTAACCCGAGACGAGGCCACATTTATACCAAAGCACGTATCCTTGCTATAGACAAACTCTTAGGCTTTAGAATGGTGTTGCAACCGTGCACACCCAAACCCGTGCCAATTCAAGGTTAGCGCTTGCTATAAGCATAACTTGTTAACCCAACTCGTAACCTTCTAGTACTCGATGCAATCCAAATGCATAAGCACGGATAGCCGCTCTTGCCGACACATCTTTATGAGTGGTCACTAGCAATGTTAAGCTATCCTGGATCTTTTGCATACGGTGACCATTCGCGTGGCATGGTACGAGCTCCTACCGAATGACCCGCAGCCTATATTGTAATAGTTCACTTCAATCGAGTTGTACCGTTGATGAAGGCCGTACAATATTTGTAATTCCTCCTAGGACGACACGAACCCGGTGCCCCAGGATCGCTCGAGGAATTTACCCTTGCGCGCAAGTTGGCCAATGACCATGCAAGACTCAACTCGATCTACCAAGTCCTTCCTTATTCATGACCATGTTTTTCAACTTTCTATCGAGACTCCCAAGTAGCGGGACTGATCTCGTGTGATTCCTTATCGAGACTCCCAAGTAGCGGGACCGATCTTGTGAACTCCCTTATCGAGACTCCCAAGTAGGGGGACCGATCTCGTGTACGAGACTTATCGAGACTTAGCGAGACTCCCAAGTAGCGAGACCGATCTCGTGTACGAGACTTATAGAGACTTAGCGAGACTCCCAAGTAGCGGGACCGATCTCGTGAACGAGACTTATCGAGACTCCCAAGTAGTGGGACCGATCTTGGCGACAACCAGTCGCGTGGACTTTCTTTGTCCGCGACATGCTTTTCACCAAACCAACTGTGGCTCATGCCTTAGACAGACCTTGTTCTCTAGGCGACACTATCGCTCAAGTCATATACTTTATATGACGAGCCTATTTTTCGTGGGACTATGTGACTTGGCAACTACAGGAAACAGGGAATAGTGCTAAAAATGGCTTAGATCGACCGACATAACTTTGTCTAACTTAATTATGCAACGAATTGACGAGCAAAGGCTGCGTCAAGCTTCGTATCAAGAGAATGTGCCGTGCACACGTTCGACTTGAACAACCAAGTTATTTGGGTACCTAGACTTAAGCCATAAGTCGTGCAATACGACTTAAACTACGGGACATGCGAAGGCTATGCCAAGCCTTGGATGACGGGACCGTGCATGCTTTATCAACCATTCACGTAGGCGATGCCTGTGACTTAGGCTAATTCGAGCGTTATGGCAACTTAGCAACGTAGGCCAACTTCCTTCACCCAAGCTACGAGATGAAGTACCGAGTGCCATTTGAAAGCACGTTGAGCCGACTTCTAAGAAGACCGTGGGACCTTTTTCCATGTTCTGACACATTCCGACCCGTAGGGATTATTCCCTTAGCTATGTGGATGCGTCTCTTTTATTATTAAGCCTAACTTGTGCAAGTTGAAAACATGCGAGTTATTATGTGAAGGCTAAGATGAGGCAAGTTCATCGAAACTATCCCACCTGAGCGAGGAGTCGCCTCGACCGAGCTAGTCTTCGAGCAGCCGTTGCAAGGCTAAGTTCGAACGCCGTCGGCATTTCGATTCCTCCGATTGCCTGAGTGGGACGGGGCACTACATCATACACCACTCAGAAAAAGTTTTATCCTCGAAACTAACTGAGTATTTACTTATGGACCACTTTGATCCAAGGACTTTCGTACACACTCCGCCTATGCGTTTCTTCAATTCGAGCCACGCTCGCACTACTATCAATCATTCCCTTTAACACGATCTCAAATCCTCGACACTTTTTCATTCCTCAAGTCTTATTTGAATTCAACGTATTACTTGTTTGGATCGTGCACGCATTCCAGGTGTCCCTAAAATACATGTATTTCAGCCAAGCCGCATGATAGAGATTTTGTCATTCTCACTCGAGTTGCATCGTGCACATATTCAGGCATTCCTAAAATATATGCATGTCAACCGAATCTCGTGAGGGATATTCTTATATTCTTGATTCACTCTATCCATCCATACCAATCCTCGAGATCAATCTTTCGAAGGCTAACTTCTTAAAACGGGGACGTCTCGCCTAACCGCTAGGCCATTTCTCAAGGCTAAGTCAACGTCAGGATTGGAATCATAGTTCTCCAACAATAATGCCAACACTGATCCCAATCCTAGGGTCAAACCAAGTTGATAGTACGGGGTTTTCTACCCAAGCTTGCGTCACTCAGATTTCTAAACATCGAGCATGATCACCTAATTAGCATCAAGGCATTCGTTGCGCAAATTCGAATCCGTTCAAATCACTACTTCTAACCAATTCATGTATTCGATCACGAGGTCGTCTAGAACAACAATTTGTCATGTCCCAATCTCACGCAAGTTCAATTATCTATATTAGACATAAATCATCATGCCATGTTCTCGCAGGATAATTATCCTTATTGGAGCGTAACTCTTGCTTGAGTCTAGACTAATTCATTTTTGATACGCGGATTGGACCTACTCAATCCTCAAGTTCAATCGTCAAGCACACTGAGTCATTCTCGAGTCCACCTTCGTGTCAACCCACAAGTCAAAGCAATCAAATTGCCATGCCATGCAAGTTCGATCACCCCCGCTGTATGAATTACCATACCAGCGGTCATGTGGATTGATCGTCCTAATCGGTGTGACGCATGTACGAGACTGGAGTTACGCTCGCATAAGAAAAGAACGTCAACGTTGTGGTTATCGTCAAAATAATCCAAACATTTTATTTTCATCCAAGCCAAGATCTCAGTTCGATAGTCTGTTTGTCATTCGTTCAACTAGAAAATCCTTGAGCCAAGTCTATCTTTTCCTTCAATACCCCGAGTATAGCATCCATCGGAACACTAACATTTTATACGATCATCATTCTTCGAATCAGAGTACCCCCGAGTTATCGTACATTGATCTTTGATATGCCTCAATACCATCGATGATGTACGTAACCTGACGATCTTCCTTTACAACGAACTCTGAGTCGTACAACTGATGCTATTGTCCAAATTTGATATACCATAATTCCATTCGACCAATTCTGAAATTATAAGTGCGATCCTCTAGGTTTCCTCGATCAAGACATTCATTTTTATTCATCGTTCTAAATCCTGATTCAATATCGTTTCCAAACTCGCGTTGCCCATTCACAAGTTGTCCGAGCGATATCTCGTTCGGGACATTCGAAGTCACGACCAACTAAGCGTGACACATTCTAAGGCTTTGTGCGATCGCATCGCCTCGCCGACATACTCGTTGTTATCCTTAATCCTTAATTTTGCTCGAATGATTTCCAAGACGGACCATACACCACTCAGGATTCGAGCCATCTGATTTAGTCTACAATCACGTTCGCATTATTCTCTAAAATATCTTTCAGATTCGTTCGACAAATCTCTAGCGTAATCACTCACGTCGTCTCGACATACTAAGTCGTTCGTACTATTCCTTAAAATCTAAACCAATCTTCCGGGTACACCTAAGCGTTAGTTCGGTAGCATTTCTATTGATATACACACTAAGTATATTTCCGTTCCCGATCGAGCGATACTTGATATCGCTCGCAATTCGTTTGCACTATAAAGCCAAGGTGCGCGACACTCGGCACAACTTAGCCAAAAGCCCGTGTGCATAGCCATCCCGTACGGACTATAATCTTGATTTTGTATGGACATTTGCTAATGTCGATGTAGGACTATTTTGGCACGCACGTGACTTGCTAACTTTAGCATGTGTTTTCTATCAACTCAAGTTTGACACCGTTCGGCACAAAGGCCATCGCCTACCAATGCGTTCGATTGAACACTTGCACGAGCTTTTGAAAATATTTAGACTTATTATATGGATTTGCCACGGGACATTTGAGAGAGGGTACACACTTCTTTACAACGACGAGATTCCAAAACTGAGAGATTCGACTTGAAGTCTATGGACGTAAAGCCGTGCTCTGATACCATTCTGTCACGCCCCACTCCCGTAGGAGAAATCGTCCTCGCTAAGGTGTGATGCCGTACGAGCCCAGATTACGCTCGTGTAAGGCGGGTTCCATAACGGCCGATTACAGCGGCTGCAACGGGGTCATCGCACAAAAGTCCCAAGCAGAAACATTGAATATGCAGCAGAATTTGGAAGTAAAATACAAGTTATTCAGAAGTGCTCTTTATTGATATTAAACAATAAGATTATAATATAGCGCAAGGCCATGATTACAAGTCTTTCAAGCTTATTTTTCTCTCATTTTACAAGTCACTCTGCTCTCTCTCTCTCTCTCTCGCTCTCTCTCTCTCTCTTATCTCTCGATACAAAGCTTGAGCCAGCGGAAGCTTCGGAAGACAATGTCTACATTATGTCCCGTATAAGTCTTGACTCCATGCGACCGCACGCATCGAATCGCCAAGGAACTTCGTGTCTCGACCCATCCAAGCGAGCTCCGTGCCACGAACTTCTACCTATGCCTATACATGAAAATTGGGTGGATGTCAGTACTTAACTGTACCGGTGGAGTGAGCTCCTCGCCCACCCATACAAAATCGACACGTTCATTTACTTTGTGCAGCTTAATTCCTTTTTGATTGTCTTTCTAGTCTTGTCTTAGGATTAATTTTAGGACAAAGTTGTCTTGGCCTATACTTGGCAACGCAACGACATGGTCGTGCTATACTCTAGTTGTGACTTTAATGTATCCGAGGCAGTGCCTCGCCGAGTAGAAACATATGCAACTCGACCGTGCCAAGACTTCCACTTGTTTCATGTGCCTCTAGACCATTCTCGTGCCAACGATTCTCGTGCCAACGACGTCAAGGGGACGACTCATGCTGGTCGTGCAAATAGACTTGCTCATGCCTTAAGATCGAGGCCGTGCCTCCCAAGGATCAACCCGACTTAACCTACTTGCCTTACCGCCCTTCCTGACTTAAGTCGATACGAGGCCACATTCATGCCGAAGCACGTATCCTTGCTATAGCCAAACTCTTAGGCTCTAGAATGGTGTTGCAACTGTACACACCCTAACCCGTGTCGATTCAAGGTTAGCGCTTGCTATAAGCGTAACTTGTTAACCCAACTCGTAACCTGCTAGCACTCGACGTAATCAAAGGCATACGCGTGGATAGCCGCTCTTGCCGACACATCTTTATGAGTGGTCACTAGCAATGTCAAGCTATCCTGGATCTTTTGCATACGGTGACCATTCACGTGGCGAGGTATGAGCTCCCACCGAATGACCCGTAGCCTATATTGTAACGGTTCACTTCAATCTAGTCGTACCGTCGATGAAGGTCGTACAATATCTACAATTTTTTCTAGGTCAACACGAACCCAGTGCCCCGGGATCGCTCGAGGAATTTAACCTTGAATGCAAGTTGTCCAATGACCATGTAAGACTCAACTCGATCTTGTTGGCCCATTGGTCATGGTTAAACCTAACTTTAATAATTGATCAAACTCTGTCTCGATATTACGGAATAATTCAGATATTTACTCAAAAGATTTTGGACACTGCTCAAGACCGAAGCTATGTTTGCCACTCAAGACTGTATTTTCTTACGCAATATAGTTTTCATTTTATTGAGTCTAGGAATACATTGTACACCAACTCGTACTGGCAAATTGGCTATCCGAAATCATTTTTCAAAACTGACCTATCATTTTTAAAATGACGTATGTTTTTGAAAAACATCTGCTTTTACAAAAAGCTTCTGAAGGATTTTTAAAAAGCCAAAATCATTTTTCACAAAATAAACCTGACCAAACCCTGACAGAACTCGGTCAGAGTTCGGCTAGAGTTCAGCCAAGGTGAACGTTATGTGAACGTTGGATTTTGAACTTGGTCTCCCTTCAGTTGCGATTTGTTACAAAAAGTTCTGTCCGAATTCTGTCTGAATTCTGTCAAAGTTTTGTCTTTGGAAAAACTATAAATAGAGAGGAATTCTGATCATTTCAAATCACTCATTCACTTTTATCTTCTCTCTTCTAAAGCTTACGTTTCTTCCAAAGAGTTTTCAAAAAGCTTCCATTTTTAAATCCCAAGCCAGTTACAATTCTCTAGTCAATTTGCAGGTATGGTGCGGTCTAGAAGATTTCAGAAAAATTATAATCAGAGGCTTGATTGAAGAAAGACTCTTCAAAACTGAAGTTGGTCGAGTTCTTCGTAACAAAGCTCATGTTTATAGAAGTTGCAAGGACTTCGTATGAAAACTTGCAGAATTTTCCAATAGTGGATTCAACTGGAAGATAGAGTTCTTCCGACTGGACTAGTCTTCACCAGCGGGAAACCAGTATAAATATATGTGTTTGTGTTTGCCTTTTGATCACTATTTTCTTTACAGTTATTACTTTGTGATTATTATTATTTCTGTGATCTAACTGCTAACAAGTTTTAATTAGTAATATTTCGCTGCCTGCTCTATTCACCCCCCTCTAGAGTATTCTGCTTTACAACTTCGGTCCTGCAATTGGTATCAGAGCGGGTTATACAGGTAAAGAAAGGCAAAATTGCAGTTATATTCAGTTATTTTTAATTGTTATATAGATCACAGCATTACATATGGCAACTATGAAATTCATAAACGAAGGCCAAGCCATAAACAGACCTCTACTGTTTGACGGCACAAACTACACTTACTGGAAAACACGGATGAGTTTCTTCTTAAAATCTCTTGATTTTGACTTATGGTCTATAGTTATTGATGGCTACAAAAAGCCTCCTCGTATTAACGTTGATGGAGTTTTAGTTGAAAAAGTCCATGATAAATATACGGAGGATGAAAAAAAAGGCCAGTCTTGACGCACGTGCTATTAACTTTATTTTATGCTTTAGACAGAACTGAATTCAACAGGGTGTCAACTTGTACAACATCAAATGAAGTGTGAAAACTTCTCGAAGTAACCCACGAAGGAACAACACAAGTCAAGGAGTCAAAGATCAGCAGACTTACTCAAGAGTACGAGGCATTCAAAATGAAGCCAAGTGAATCAGTCACTCAGATGTTTACGAGATTCTTAGATATTGTAAATCATTTGTCTTTATTAGGCAAGGAATACAGTAACCATGAGAAGATTCACAAACTTCTACTAGCTCTCACAAAGAACTGGATTCCAAAGGCTACAGCTATCATTGAAGGAAACGACCTCTCAACAATGTCTATGGAAACACTCATGGGTAAGCTACTCACTCACGAGTTAGAACTTCAAGACTTTGAAGATGCTACACCAAAGGAGAAGTCAGAAAAGTCGATTGCTCTCAAGGCTCAACATAGAAGAACTGTCGAAGAAGATTCTGACAACAGCTACTCTGACTCTGAAGATCAAGCCCTTCTGGTAAGAAAATTCAAGAAGTTCATGAGATTCAACAGAAGAACAAAAGATGGCAACAACAACAACAACGAGGAAGATCTTATTTGTTACGGATGTAAGAAGAAATGACATATGAAGAAAGATTATCCAACAGCATCATCATCAACAAGAAAAAGCAGCAAATATGACAAAGGCTACCTGAAGAAATCTACACTAGGAAGTACGCCAACACAAGAATATGGCATGAAAGCGAAGCCAGCGATTCAGAAGACGAACAATCAGATGACGCTGCAAATGTATGCTTGATGGCTTGTGATCAGGTAATCACTAATCCTCTATTTGATCCTTATGATGATTTCACCTTTGAGCAACTAGGAGAGGCTTTAAGTGACCTGTTAAATGATTATAGGAAACTGTGTAGTAAATATGAAACCTCTAAGAAGGTACTCAAAGAGTACAAAGGTAAAATAGGAAGACTTACCGACCAACTAGATCATGTTAGAAATAATGACTCTTCAATTGAGTCTGGTGAGCTTTCATCTATGAAGTTATTGTTACACGAGACTATTAAGTTATCCAAAGAAAGACCAAACTATCATCCAGCTAAAGGAAGACCTATCTAAGGAGAAAAAGTATCTCCAGTGTACACAAGTCAGAATGGAAACACTTACATCTGACTACACTAAATTATATGACACCTCCAAAAAGTTGAAAATTAGTTTAGGAAAACGGCTTGAAGTTGTTGCTTCCTATTCTAACACGTGTCAATTACCGAATCATCGGAGCACATTCAAACCAAACATTGTCAGACCAAACCATACCAAACCTATACCCAAGAAGACGAATAGGCATGCATTTTTCTATACTAGAAAACTAAAACCTACCAATCATGCACCTCACACAACTTTCAACACTCAACATGCAAAATCTCATTATTGTGGCCTCATTGGTCATATATCCTTTGCATGTAGAATCAGAAACTTAGTAGATTTAAATGTTTATACATGGATACCAAAAACTAACCTGTCAGGACCCTACAAGAAATGGGTACCAAGAGTTTTATCTGCAAATTATTTTGTAGGTGGAACGTCCTTCACATGCTAGAAGCAAATGGATCCTTGACAGCGGTTGCTCACGGCACATGACCGGTGATGCTTTATTATTCGCAACACTGTCGAAGAAGGATATGTCTCCTTCGGTAATAATTTAAGAGGGTACGTAATCGATATTGATGACATTGGTAAGGCTCCCTATCCTGTGATTAAAGATGTCTGTCTAGTTACCGAGTTAAAACATAATTTGCTCAGCATAAGCCATTTAGCTGATCACCGTTATGGCATTAACTTTGTCAAATACAAATGTACTATGGTTGATAGTTCAACTGGTAGTACTATCTTTGAAGGTATCAAGGAAAACAACATATATATTTTCTATCTGTTAGAAGCTGCTAATAAAGCAGGTAGATGCTTGATGGCCAAGAGCATTGAAAGTCAACTATGGCATATGAGACTCGGTCATGCAAACATGGACACAATTTCAAAACTATCCACAAAAAAGTTGGTATGCGGCTTACCAGACATATCTTTCAAGAAGGATACGGTATGTAGCGAATGTGAAAAGAACAAAGCTTCTGATCTGCCTTAAAATCCAAGAACGCTGTAAGTACCACTAGACCTCTACAATTATTGCATATGGACTTATTTGGACCAAGTAAAATTGCTAGTCTAGGTGGAAAGTTATATGCATTTGTCATTGTAGATGATTTTCCTAGATACACATGGGTATATTTTCTTGCATACAAGAATGATGCTTTGTCAGAATTCGTCACCTTTGCAAGAAAGTATAGAATGAAAAAGGTTTCATAATTACTCGCATTCATAGTGATCATGGCGGCAAATTTGAGAATGCAGAGTTCAAGTAATTCTGTGACACACACGATTATATGTATGAATTTTCCAGCCCTAGGAATCCACAACAAAATGGAGTTGTGGAACGTAAGAACAGGACTCTATCTGAAATGGCTAGAGTAATGTTGAACCACTTTAGTCTACCTAGATACTTTTAGGCTGAAGCTGTCAATACAGCGTGCTATATTCTCAATAGGGTTCTAATTCGACCTATATCGAAGAAGACTCCCTATGAACTATGGTTTGATAGAACACCCACTGTTTCATATTTCAAAATTTTTGGTTGTAAATGCTTTATTCTTAATACTAAAGACAATCTGAGTAAATTTGATGAAAAAGGCCGATGAAGGTATATTTTTAGGTTATGCAGCAAAGAGCAAAGGCTACAGAGTCTTCGTCAAGAGAACCATGATCATCAAAGAATCAATTAATGTCAAGTTTGATGAACTAAGTCAATATTCAGACGATGACGACAATGAAGACGTGACAGCTACTGCAAAACGTTCACACAATGATGCAAAACTTTCAAGAAAAGAAGTCGGAACCAGCAATCCTGAGATTACGCCAAAAGAGATGAGATTCTTGGCAGATCATCCAAAGGACTTGGTAATTGGTGAGATTACCAAGGGTGTAAGTACTCGTTCCTCTAATAAAGATATAGCTTCTTGTGTTGCTTTTATTTCACAGCTTGAATCCAAAAACATTGGAGAAGTATGTAGTGATAATTTCTGGTTAGATGCTATGCAAGAAAAATTAAACCAATTCGAACGGAATCAAGTTTGGGAACTTGTTCCCAAGCCCATTAATCATCCGGTCATTGGCACCCATTGGGTATTCCGAAATAAACTGAACGAGAATGGTTTAGTGACTCGTAATAAGGCTCGACTCGTAGCTCAAGTATGAAATCAAGAAGAAGGTATCGACTACGATGAGACTTATGTCCCAGTTGCGAGATTAGAATCCATTCGCATGTTATGTGCATTTACATGTTTTCATAATTTCAAGTTATTTCAAATGGATGTTAAAAGCGCATTTTTGAATGGTTTTATAAAAGAAGAAGTTTATGTAGCTCAACCTCTAGGTTTTACTGATTTCAAAAATCCTGTTTATGTTTTCAAGTTGAAGAAAGCCTTATACGGTTTAAAACAAGCCCCTCGTGCTTGGTACGATCGTCTAAGTTCTTTTCTACTTGACAACGGTTTTTAAAGGGAAAAGATTGACACTCCATTTTTTATAAAATCTTTGAATAACAATATTTTTTTGATTCAAATCTATGTAGATGATATTATTTTTGGATCTACTGATGAATCTCTTTATCAAGACTTTTCAAAGTGTATGCAGAATGAGTTTGAGATGAGCATGATGGAAGAGCTAAAATTCTTTCTTATGCTGCAAATCAAACAAACCAACAATAGGACGTTCATAAATCAAGCAAAGTACACAAAAGATCTATTAATGAATTTCGACCTGGAAGCAATCAAACCACTTAGCACTCCAATGGCGACTTCAACCAAGCTTGATATTGATGAACAAGGCAAACCCGTCGACATACGTAAGTATCGAGGTATGATCGGTATCTTACTATACTTAACTGCTAGTCGACCAGACATTATGTTTAGTGTTTGCTTGTGTGCACGTTTTCAAGCCAATCCTAAGGAATCACATCTGTGCACAGTTAAGCGTATCTTCCAATACCTTAAAGGCACCTCTTCTGTCGGCTTATGGTATCCCAAAACCACATCATTTGACCTAACCGGTTATTCTGATATTGATTTTGCCGGATGTAAAGTAGATAGAAAAAGTACCAACGGCACATGTCATTTCCTAGGAAAAGCCCTAGTCTCTTGGTTTAGCAAAAAACAAAATTATGTCGCATTATCAACAACCGAGGCTGAGTATATCGCCTTAGGACGTTGTTGTGCACAAATTTTGTGGATGAAGCAAACTTTAGAAGACTATGGATTGCATTACACACACATACCCATTTTCTGTGATAATACTAGTTCTATTAATTTGACTAAGAATCCAGTATGTAACTCTCGTACTAAGCATATAGAGATTCGACATTATTTTCTAAGAGATCATCAACAAAATGGAGATATAGACCTTGTATACATAGACACACAGAATCAATTGGCTGACATTTTCACAAAAACCTCTAGAGGAAGATCGTTTCAATTATTTACGTCAAATTTTTTTTCAAATAATATTAATTAATTTTGTTTTATTAATTAATTTATTCAATACTCAATAATTGTTTTCGAGACAAGCTTAAAAAGAGTCTGTCCGTCACCACGACTACGGTCGAAGCGAAGCGGTATTTAAGAGTTTTCCGGTGAACCTCTATTAGCTGGAACAGTACTCCTACAGCTAATCTGAAACAAATGCTGAGTAAAGAATATTAATTTATAAAATATATTAATTATATTATTTGAAATTTAAAATTACTAAACTTTGAATTAAATATTTGAAATGAGTTGATGTAAAGGATATGGCCCACAAAAAATTTATTAAAAAAACCCAGGAGAACCCTAGGCGAATTCTGCCCGAGTTCGGTCTGAATTCGGCCAGAGTTCTGTTAGTGCTGTATATGTTTTAAACAGAACCCGAGGGCATCTCCTCTTCATCACTTCCAAACAATTCTATCATCATCACAGCATACTTGATTCTCGGAAGGTATAATTCCTTCTCTCCTCCACTTTCAACTTTTTAACGTTTTCAGTTTTGGGAAAGAATACCTAAGGGATTCAATCCTTTCAAGAGGAAGAAGACCCATGCCAGCGAAGAGGCATCGTCTTCTGATCCAAACACGGATTCCCTCTTTTTCTCGGTCCAATCGGATGACGGCACGTCGGATGAGTTTTACTTCAAAACTCACGACCAAGCATTACTTTGGTATGCCAATTTTGCTATGTGTACTATATGCATAGGCTCTCTGATTAAGTGGACTGTATTTCCTGATAATCGTCCCTACTTTGAGGCATTAGGGTTACACCATCTTGCTACCCTACAATTTCCTATAGCTACTAATGCCATTAGATTATTTTATTGTAACTTCGTATTAGACACTTTTACTGTAAGAACTCGTGTTGGCAGGATAGATATCGAGTTCAATGATACATTGTTAGCAGAAATCCTTGGTCTTCCAAACGAAGGTGCCCCGTTCAATGATATCACCAACTTCAATTTTCTCGAGGGCACGACACTTGTTAGTTTCAAGAATGAGCTTTGTGCGCCCGCACGTGCTCGTCCTGGGAAGTTCAAGGCCAATAAGTTAAACTTTTTAACTACGAGTTACATCGCATCATCTATTCCACTCTACTTCCCAAATCCACTTCAAAAGATGATGTTACTGCACCTGCCCTTTATCACATTCTTAAGGGGATTCCTTTTTCTTCCCCTAAGACTATCATTCAGATGACGGGTATATATCGTGGAAGAGACCGCAACTAGGTTGTTGTTGTGATTTCCTTTTCCCCCCTTCTCTATACATATATATATAATACCTTCTCATTTTTCCTCTGTATATGTATTCATATATATTGCCTTATATGCATACATGTATATATCTATGTAAATGTATTAGTGTGTGTATGTATGTATGTATGTATGTATGTATGTATGTATGTATGAAATCTATGAATATAGGTGATCTAATGTAATGGTAATATAGGCAAGTATGCATATATGAATGTATGTAATGCATGAATAAATGAATGTAGGTATAGATACATGAATGTATATAGGAATGCAAGTAAACATGCATGAATGAATGCAAGTATACATGTATGAAAGAATACATGTAATGTATGTATTTATGTATTGTATAGAGGCCTAGTGTATGATTTATCCTATAGGCTTGCCCTATATACACTAGTTTGCGTGTATGTATATATATATATATATATATATATATATATATATATATATATATATATATATATATATATATATATATATATATATATTTTTTTTTATATATATATATATATAAATATATTTATAAAATATATATATATATATATATATATATATATATATGTTTATATATATGTTTATATATATGTTTATATAAATATATATTATATATGTTTATATAAATATATATTATATATGTTTATATATATATTTTATATATATATGTTTATATATATGTTTATATATATGTTTATATATCATATATATATATATATATATATATATATATATATATATATATATATATATTATATATAAACATATATATAAACATATATATAAACATATATATATAAAATATATATATAAACATATATAATATATATTTATATAAACATATAAAATATATATTTATATAAACATATATATAAACATATATATATATATAAAATATATATATATATATATATATATATATATATATATATATATATATATATATATATATATTTTAACAGAACATTTATTGAAATAGGAAAGTGGGCTCAGAAGAGCCTTACAGACAGGGTATGGGCCCGACAACAAAGGCCCTGAAGAACAAAAGAGGAAACTAAGAATCGAATTTTTGGAGAACCAAAAATTCGAAAGACAACAAAATTACGAAACCATACGAACGAAATTACGAAATAACGAAATAACAAAAACTGTAATTTTAAAATTTCAAAGGTTTGAATTTGAAATTTCGAAAGTACATTCCAGATTAGAAAACGAGCGAGTGGGGGTGGTTGGGCACGAAGCCCGAAGGGGAGGGGACAGCTGCGCGTGGGGGGGGGATGGGATGGCGCTCTCCCCGAGGGGACTGCGCACGGCTCGGGGGCCTCGATCCCCTCCCGCTTGCTGCCCAATGCCGTAGGGGCCGGCGGGGGCCGGAGCACCGGCGAGTGGCTCGGACCGGTGAGAGGGGAAGCACCCAGACCGAGGAGCGGGGGGCCACGGTGAAAGGGGGGCTCGACCCCGGGGGGAGCCCGGCGGAGGGGAGCCGGAGGGGTGCTCTCACCGGGGGTGCGGGAGGAGGAAGGCGGAGGGGAGCCATGACGGAGAGGGGGGTTCGAGCGCGGGGTGGGGGGTTCGAGCGCGGGGAGCCACGACGGAGAGGGGCTGAGCCTCGGGATGGCGACCCCGGTTGTCGGCGAGAGGGAGGTGCGGGATAGGGGCCACGGAGGAGGGGAAGCGACCACAGTGAAGGGGAGGGCCCGTGGCGACGCCCTATAAGAAGACGTGCTGACCCCCCGCCGGCGCGGAGGGGAGATAGGCTCCTTCGAGGGCGGGGGCATGCCACTGATGCGCGACCGACTGGGCTGGGAGAGGGGTCCAGAGCCACCGATGGGACGAGGGGTCCTGGGAGACCCAGAACCACCGCCGGGAGGCGGGTTCCTGAAAGAAGATCCCCGCCGCCGCCGAGGAGGATGGGAGCGCAGCGGCGGGCTGGACGACAAGAGGGTGAGGGGGATCCGTGACCGAGGACGGCGGATGCACGGCGGGGGATGGCACCGGATACGGTAGCACCGGAGGGGCCACGGGGAGCTCCGGAGATGATGCCACTGCCGGGGCGGAAGACGCCGATGGGAGCCCCGTCGCCAGAGCGGGAGCGAGCGCTGAAGGGGGGGCGCGCCGGAGAAGCTCACTGACGCGTCGGGGAGTGTGGCCTCCTGAGCTGGGTCCGCCAGGGACAACGGAGCAGTGAGGGGAGGTCCGGACGGGCTAGAGGCGGCCTCCGGAATCACAGGCGTGCCGAGATCAGGGGCTGAAGGAGGGTCCGATTCGGGGGGTTTCCACGGGGAGGTGGGTGGAGCCACGACCGGAGATGGAGACACTCCGACGACAGAGATGGAGGCCGGTGGGGGCGCCTGCACGGGCAGGGCCCACGCCGAGTTGGAGGCGACGAGTGGGGCGGGCGGAGGGCCGAGGAGGGAAGGGGCCGAGGACGGCCGGAGTCGCCGAGCACGATAGGGCCTGCGGTGACGCTGGCGGTGTCTACTCCGGGGAAGGGGGAGGGACGGCGATAGTCTCCCGTACGTCGGACAAGGGAGATGGTGGGAACCCTGCGGGGAGAGCGGCCAGTGGAAGTCCGGCAACCCGGGGGGGCCGCGGAGGCCGGTGTGGGCTGGAGGCGCTCGGCGAGGGGGATGCCGCCCGTAGGTGGCCGGCCGCCGTCCGAGGCCGAGGAGCGGGGAGGCTCCCTCCAGCAGGATCCAAGCCCAAACTCCACCCATATATATATATATTGTGTTATATCTTATGGACTTGTTAGGCTAGTTACCTTAGAATTTGGCTAGATAGGCCAGTGGACTCATAGATTTGTTGTTGGCTAAACCTAGACTAGTTTGACTAGAGTTGACCTATATTGATTAGACTGTTGACTGTAGTTGACCATGAGTTGACTTTGACCTAGATTAACTTAGAAACATTTAGATTGCATTGTAATTTCAATTATCATATAAATTGAACTCTTTATAACATTTTTTGCTTTAACTAGGACTCTGTGACTCCTGTTTAGCCATCTTTTCTTATCAGCTATTCAGGGTATCAAGCGAGTACATTCTCTGATCATTTTATACTTGCTAGGACTTATATTCTTGCTCTAGATTACTTTACTTGATGCTGTCACATTGGTAACACGGATTTGTACTATATAGATCTTTTTATGAGATGTTATCCTCCTCGGGAGCATCGGGTACATCATGTCATGTTCGTTTTACTTTCATCATGTACTCCTGTACTTTCACTATTCATGTATACTCTTGTGATTCATGTACTCTCATTTTCACAGAGGCCTCATGTATAACTTTATGTGCAGTCATTTATGAGCCCCATATGATAATCATGTACAATAACATAACCTGTCTAGATCCTTGTGTATTGATTAGGGTACGGGGGAGTAGAAGCAGTTATGTAAATAATTCCAAAGTAGTGTAGTCATGTACAAACTCTTTAGTGTAATCATGTACAAATTCAAGCCGTTCACATGTCTTTCTTGTACTCTACATCACTAGTCACTTGTAGTTCTTTACTTATAGTAGATATTTCCAGTACAGTTATCTCTTTCTTTTCTTTATATACATTTCTTTCAGTGCTTCATGTATCTTACTCTACTGCATACTTTATATTCCTGTCATAATATGAACTGTTGAGATTGTGTGCTTGTTCCTGTCCTGACTGGACATATTGAAAATATTACAGGTAACCTGGAGATTCACAGCTAGCCTAGAGGACCAGTAAAGCTTGGAGTAGATTACTAGTTTATGGATTAGTTTCTCTTTTAGAAGTTGTTTTGTAATAAGTGGTATTTTGAGCTTGTTGAGATGTTGTTATTTTGGGAGTTTATTTAAGTTGTTGTTATTTTGAATTTTATATAGTTGTTAGACTCTTGTGTTATCTTATCATACTTAGATTATGATTGAGTTTTATTTTATCTTATACTTGTCCTCAATTTGGAGTTGAGATCGTGACAGGTACATTATATAATTGCATGAGTTATTAATTAGATAGTGACCTAGAACAGTGTTCTACCATCGATACTGCGGCGTAGGCTGTACGTACCCACTTCTCGTGCCCCTACACTAGGTGTGGGTCGTGACAGTTGTATCCTGCTAATCCCAGGAAGCTTCTGATCTTCACAACTGAACTCGATGCTATCTACACCTCAACTGTCGTAATCATCCCCAGGTCAACTGAGATCCCATCCCCGATCACTACATGACCCAGGAAATCAACCTAATCTAGAAAGAACTCACACTTTGAGAGCTTGTCGTAAAGCTCCTTCTTTCTGAGAGCCTCCAGAACCACTCTCACGTGCTCCTCATGCTCCTCTGGGGTCTTCAAGTACACCAAGATATCGTTGATGAACACCACCACAAATTTTCTAAGTACTGGTGGAACACCTTGTTTATAAGGTTCATGAACATCGTCGGGGCGTTAGTCAACCCAAACGTTATCACCATAAACTCAAACTGGCCATACCATGTCCTGAATGCTGTCTTGGGGATATCCTCCTTCTTCACCTTTACCGGATGGTAACCTAACCTCATATCAATTTTAGAAAATACCCTCGCTCCGCTCAACTGATCGAAGAGATTATCGATCTTCGGCAGCGGGTACTTATTCTTGATCGTGAGGTTGTTGAGTACGTTGTAGTCAATACACATCCATACCGACCCATCCTTCTTTGGCACAAAAAGCAATAGTACACCCCATGGTGAAGAACTCGATCGGATGAAGCCCTTGTCCTACAACTCATCCTCCTATTTCTTCAACTCCACCAACTCGCTATTGTTCACCCTATAGACAGTCTGAGATATCGTCTCTATGCCGGGCACCAAGTCTATAGAGAACTCAATATCTCTGTCCGGTGGTAGTCCTGGCAAGTCCTCCGAAAAGACATCCATGAACTATGCTATCAATGGATATGGCATCGTCTGCTCCTCTACTGAAACTCTGTAGAAGACTCCACTGCTCTGTTCCGCCTCCCGTCTGGAGAACTCGAACTATGGCTCCCATGGCCCTCTAAAAAGAACTCTGTCTTTGCGATAATCTATGCTGGCATGATGTCTGCTCAACCAATCCATACCGAGTATAATATTATAGTTCGATAATGGTATTACGAACAAACTCACATCCTGCTCTCGGCCTCCTAAAACAACTCTCCGATCCTTACAAATATCACTAACTATGATACTGTCACCCCTAGTTGTGATCATGCAAGTCCTAGGCAATGATTCAGAAATAAGATGGTGTCTAACAGCAAATGATACAGACACAAAACTATGGAAAGCACCCAAATCGAATAATACAAATACAGAAATGGAGTCGAGAAGAACATAACCTGCAATCAAATCTCCTGTGGCTACTGTATCCTCAGCTGCCATGGCGAAAGCTCGCTCCTGCTGGCCTCCCCTGGCCTGCTGCTGGTGCTGGACAAACCTCTACTGTTGTATCTGCAATGATGGTCCCCTCTGCTGGCCTACTGGAGCCCTAGCACCTCCTTCTCCTAGTGTCGGACGAACTACAGTTATGGGACAGTCTCTCATCTGATGGTTTGACGATCCACACATCAGACACTTCCCCAGCCTCTTCCTGCAGTCATTCTACCCGTGCCCTGGCTTCTTACAGAATGTACAACTGATGGCCGGCTGGTGTCTGGGTCCTTGCTACTGCTGTCTCGGCTGCTGATGCACCTGCTGAAAAGGTGTATGGCCTTGCCCCTGAAACTACTGCTTGAATGGCCTCTGCTGGTGCTGTTGCTGAAAATAGGGCCTCTTGGCCGGACCTCCACTGCTACTGGCTCCATGCGCATCACGACCTCTCTTCAGCTTCAGCTCAAGGTCGTCCTCTGCTGCCATGGCTCCTGACAGAATCTCCTCAAAGGTGGCATTTTTGTCACTCTTGGTAAAGGACTTAACTTCCTTGACCAAACCCTTCCTGAACCTCCTAGCCTTTGCCATCTCGCTAGGGCCCTTAATAAATCTGCCCAGGCGATAGAACTCACCGACGTACTCCTCTACTGTCTAGTTCCTCTGAACCAAACTCTCAAACTGCGTCTCCAAGGCGCCGAGTGCTGTATCGGGAAAGAACTTCTCCTTGAAAGGCTTCTTGAAAGCCTTACATGTCTGCCTCTCCATACCCACTCTAGGGTTAGTCTGGTACCATGTGCGGGCAAGGTCATGCGTCTGGCTACCCGCCGCCTCTATCTGGATCCCAGCTGGTATCAGTATCAGTCGAAAGATCTCCTCTATATGCTCGATCCAGTCGTCGGCATATAAGATACCCTCAGTACCCCTGAAATCACTCGACTGCATCTTCTAGAAGTCCAGAATGCCCGGTGTCCTCAGCTGATACTGTTGTATCTACCCTCCCTACAGCTGGACGGTAACCCTCTCCACAGTCTTCATAGCTAGCTGGTAGGCATTGTCTATACCCTGCCTGAAATCAACAGACTAGCGCTACTGGGCCTCCATCATCTGCTGGAAGAAGTTAAAAAGTTGTACGGCATCGACCAATCCCGAAGGTGGCTGCTGTTGGAACGCATCTGGAATGACTGGGGTCGGCCTCCGAACAGGTGGAGGTGCAACCCCAAATGCGGCAGATGCTCCGACATACCCCGTTTATTTCAAAGAAAAACAATATCAGCAAGAATTTAGATGACAGGAATCTAGATAAGAGTTTTTCCTAAATGTGATTGAGTACCTCAAAAACTAATATCCTATATCCTACTACAGGCTGTAGTGATACTCTAGTTTGAGTACCACTACAAACTGAGACATAACACAGAACTCTAGACCTACATAGGCTACTACTAAAAATATATCACGATCCGCACCCAATGTAGGGACACGAAAAGTGGGTACGTCCAGCCTACGCCGCAGTGTCGGCGGTAGAACGATGTCCTAGGTCACATACATCTAACATAGTATAAATGTAGTTGTACAAGAAATACTCTCCAATCGGAGGACAATACAGAAGGTATAACTCAATCACAATTCTAAAGTAGAAATAGCATGATATGAAAGATATAAAATCTCAAAAGAGAAGATACAAACAGAATAAAATAAGTCTAAGTGTCTAAATGATACAACATCTTAAACATCCAGAAATAATACAACTCAGATGTCAAATACAAATAACATAATGAAATAAGATAACAGCCTAGCTATCTAGTCCAGCTAGAGCTGCATCCTCCTGGGGGTCCAACTCACAAGTGTCGTCTAAGCCTGCTCCTTAATAAGTAGGACAGAACTCCTCGGTATCATCTGTAATATTTTCAACAGGTCTAGTCAGGACAGGAACGAGCACATATCTCTCAAATAGTTCATATCATGGTAAGAAACGTAAACAAGCAATAGAATAAGATACATGAAGTACTGTAAGAAATGTACATGAAAGATAAGAGAGATATTTGTAAACTAGAAATATATATATGGTAAGTAAGAACTATAAGTGACTAAGTGATTTAGAGCACAAGATGGTTATGTAATCGGCTTGGTGTTGTACACGACTAAGTTACAGAGTTTGCACACGAGTAAACTAATAGGAATAATCACATAACCACTTCTACTCCTTCGTCCCTAATCAATACACAAGGATCCATTCAAGTTATGTTACGTACACAATGATTAGTTTGCACAAGAAGATCATGTGAGCATACGAAAGTACATGAGAGCACACGATTTGTACACGAATATCACAAATATAAAGAGTACACGATGCTCATAATAAAGTACACGAACATGAAATACCCGATGTATCCGCTGCAGGGATAACATCGTTTGAAAAGATCCATATAGTACTAATCCGTGATAACAAGTGTCAACATCTAGTAAAGATATAGAGCAAGAATATAAGTCCTAGCAAGTATGAAACGATCAGAGAATGTACTCGCCTAATATCCTGAACAACGGATGAGAATAGATGTCCGAACAGGAGTAACTGAGTCTTATTTAAAGCAACACATGTTACAATATATCCAAGATGTTATAAATAAATTTTACAATACATTCTACATGATTCTAGGTCATTCTAGGTCAAAGTCAACTATCGGTCAACAATCTAGTCAAACATGGTCAACTCTAGTCAAACTAGTCAAACTCAAGTCTACAAGTCATATTAGGCCTATCTAGTCAAATATAGTCTAACTAAATTCTTATATATATATATATATATATATATATATATATATATATATATATATATATATACATAGCTATTTAGTATCTAGAACAAAGCTTACATAGCTATCCTATGTAAATATATATATATATATATATATATATATATATATATATATATATATATATATATATATATATATATATATATATATATATAGTATCTAAAAAAAAAAAAAAAAAAAAAAAATATATATATATATATATATATATATATATATATATATATATATATATATATATATATATATATATATATATATATAGTATCTAAAAAAAAAAAAAAAAAAATATATATATATATATATATATATATATATATATATATATATATATATATATATATATATATATATATATATATATATATATATATATATATATATATACATAGCTATTTAGTATCTAGAACAAAGCTTACATAGGATACCTATATACATAGTATATATATAATACCTATATAGCAAGTTCACAAAGATATAACATATACTTACATACATATCAATATAGAAGTCAACTAATATTAGACTACAAAGTATATGTGTATATGTGAAAGACTATAGGTTTAAAGAAATTAAGGTGGTGTAACAAATATAGTGTATATGTATCATCAAAGGGTGTACAGATTTCAGGTTAGTGTGGCATTCATTTTACATTAGAGGGTTAATGTGTTAGTGTAACATGGTAGGGTTAACAATAGATTAAAGGTTTAACATATGAAAGGGAAATAAAGTGTGTGTGTGTATTGGTGTAGTGTGAAGTGGTATAGTGAAGAGTGAGGGACTGGTTTACAGGTACAAACAGAGGTTTGGAAAACCCTAACACCACAAGCTAACCAAACACATCCACATAACAGAGAACTAATTATACACTAACAACATATATATATATATATATATATATATATATATATATATATATATATATATATATATATATATATAAAATTTATATATATATATATATATATATATATATATATATATATATATATATATATAATAAAATTATATATATATATATATATATATATATATATATATATATATATATATAAAAATATATATATATATATATATATATATATATATATATATATATATATATATATATATATATATATATATATATATATATATATATATATTTCATAAAAACAAAATTTCTAATAGAAGCTATCACAACTTTGTTCAACTGATAAACTTGAAAGCTTCATCCGCAAAATCCGTTGCAAGTCTACCTAGTTTGATAAAAACACCAAACGTGAATATATATATATATATATATATATATATATATATATATATATATTTTATATATATATATATATATATATATATATATATATATATATATATATACATAAATATAGATTCACATATGAAAGTATACATCAAATCTATTATAAACTAAACTATCAAACAACCTACTGACCTTAGAATCAACAAACTGGAACCCAAATCAACATCTCAGAAAACCAAACTCGTTGTTCAAACAGTGCAGCACGATCCAACTCAACAACACAACACAAACGAACCCAAATTCAAAGTATAAACTAGAAATGTGGAGGGGGAAGAGTACCTACATGATGTCAGTAAGGGGGTGTCATTCGTGTCCACACAGTGTCAAAGGATTGTCCAAATCATGACAAACTAGCAAGTGTCAGAGAACTAGGTATCACAGCATCGTGCTGACATGTCGATCCTCCTAGGACATGACACACATAGCACTAGGTCTCGTGCTCGTATCCGTATGTAGATTAGGTATAGGGCTAGGTGTTAGGCACCCTGAATCGTATCAAAGTGGCCTCGTGTCCGCGTGTCGAACCCGTATCAGGGTCAACTGTACGCGTGTGCACAATTAATATAAAATCGATGCAGTCACGATTCCTCACTCAACATAATACGACACATTACAAAACTTTGGGAATACGTTGAAAAACATTTCTCCCACCTTCGTGTCAAGTTTCGCGTGTCTTCGGGTCCTGTACAGTGAGGAATAGGTGTCGGTGGTGTGCAGTGAGCATCCCGTGTCCAGATTTGGACACAAATTGTGTCAAATCCAACTCAGTCTTCAAAAAATATGATCGACATGTGAACAGCAAGAAATTTATGAAATTAGTTTTAAAAAATAGTGAAATCTATTTCTAAGAGGCATTTCACCAAACACTTTACACTACACTCCGATATGCGTCCGATACGCGTATCAAATGGACACAAAATCCTACCAAACTTGGTCTACAGTTGTATGGTACCTAGATACATGCATCTACGAAGAGAAATTAGAAGAACAGATGAGTTTAGAGCCATTAAGTATTAAGAGTTGGAATCTCAATGCAAAAACCTAGAAATGAGATCCTTCACCAAATTGCTATGGTCCAAGAGCCTCCAATCATTGCTAGCTAGCCTCTATATACCTTTTTTATAGTAGTGGAGTGTGATCTAAAAGACTAGGCTCACTTTGGAGTTGATTTGGAGAAAGGGGATAGATTTGGGGAAAAACACAAATTAGGGTTTTGAGGGGGGCAATAAAAAGAGGCAAGATGCAAATAAGTGATACTCTTATTGGGGGGACTATGCTATGTCCGACCATATGCTAGGGCTAGCGTTTAGTGCAATGTAGGCTATAGGCTTCTCTCTATAATGTAAATTAAGCCCTCAAGTTAAAGGCCCAATTAGAAATTAAGTTCAAGCTAAATATCTAACTTAGGTAAAATATCTAGATATTACTTTGTCTTCTAGTTAGAAACTTCTAATGCAATATCTAGGCTAATGACTAACATCTAAATTAGGGCAATTCTAGGTTAATGCTTAATATATTAATTAGCACATTATTAATTAATAAAAATTTAATTTCACCTAAAAGTCATAAATGACCAAAATACCCTTAGGCTAAAAATGTGGTAGTGACACCATTGCCTTGAGCTGAGCTCACAAGCACCCACTGCCCAATCCAGGGTCTTAGTGTAATCAATATTCTATATCGATGACAGAATAATAGAATGTTGATTTCTCAATCTCTTCCTACATCTTTGGTTCCATAAATTTTCACGGCCATAATTCTAGCATATTTATTGCCCAATTTTTGGGTCTTATATCTGTGTTACCATCCAAGTTTTTGGGACTTCTACTTCACCTGTCTTGTATTTTATTTTATAGCACGCAAGCACACAATTTATAAGAGATTCGTAACAGCTTTTATGTCATGTGATTAATTATCTTTCATTATCTTTCTGGTTTTCATGCAAGATATCATTTAGCAACTCAACATGAAATCATAGAATACAGTCTTTTTATTAAGCATGAAGCTAAAGGACCTTCGAAGGGTTCAACACTACTCACTTTATAAGACAATTTCTGCCACGATTATATAGCTTTTCGAGCAATCCTTCACATAATCCCAAGTCCAACAACGCTTCATCTAACCAATCAGCCATCAATATGCACCGTACGGGTCGGGTGTAACACTCAGTTTTCCAAATGAGGGTAATTTTGAACTTTTCTAATTATAATTATTATTTATTGATATTTATATCACACTATGAATTTTGGTGATTTTTTAATCAATTAAAAACTGTTTTAAGTCATGACTTGTGATTTTGACGTGCTGCTAGTGAAACCCTAGAGACTGTCTGACCTAGAGCCTAACCATGTGATTGGAATATTTATTTATCATTTTTAGCCTAGGGGTAATTTGATCATTTTGACTTATTGGGATTATTTGATTAATTATTGGATTGGTTGTTGTTAATTTTGACTTTTACTAGTTGTGACTTAAGAGACTAACCTAGAAGTTGACTTTAGCTATGGTGACTTGGTTAGCATGGTGTGACCCTAGTCTAACTTAAGTCAACCCAATTTTAGTCATTTGGAATCTAGTTTGAATATGAGGAATAATGAATAGGTTCATGACTTATGACTTATGATTTTAATTCCATGACTAATAAAACTTGGCCCGTAGCCCATTAGTGAAACCCTAACCCAAATTCTTTCCTTTATGCTTAGCCACATAGGGATCCCCACCCTATTTAAACTCTCATTCCTTTGTTCTTGCCTCTTTTGTTTCATTCCATCTTTTAGAAAGGAAAGGTAAATTCCCATCTTCCTTAATTCATAATAAATCCATTTCTATTCCTTTTTGTTCTAAATCTTTTGCAATAGAATCTAATCATCGTCTATTTGAAATTCATGGGGAGTGATTTCAGTTTGTGGGCAATTTGGAGGATTTGGCTAGCAACGGGAACCATTTAATTTAGGGCTTTTCTTGATCATTTACAACCTATAGGTAAACCCTTCAAATTGTATTTTATTTCTAATTTTTTTACATATTAGGCAAGATCTAGGTGTCCCCTAGTTGTCCCTCAAGTTTGGTAGGAAATCGTGTCCGTTTGGTGTCCGTATCGGACACATGTCTATGTGTATGTGCAAATGTTTGTTGAAATGCCACTGTGGACTGTTTGTTCTTGTTTTCCAAAACAAATTTCAGATTTAGGTAGCCCTATATATGGGGATTAATTATATATGTGACTGAGCACGATTTTGGGGGATTTTCGTGTCCAAAATGGACACAGACACGCAGCACGAGACTACCGTACACTGTCCTGCTGTCCGGGGTCGACACAGGACACGACACGGCATGGGATACCACAAAAATTTATGGAGATGTACGGGCAATCACTGATACGACACACACAAAATTTGGTGGATTTCATCAAGCGGATTGGGAGAAATCTGACTCGTACTGATTTTGCACACACGCACACACGCGCACAAGCGTGTCCTGATACGCATCTCGTACGTGCGACACGCTTCACGTGGACACGGTGCAAGAGAATAGGCATGTAGCCCTATGTGTGTTGAACACGTGTGCACGAGCTCGACACACTTCGAGCTCTGTGTCGAGTCCATGATGACTCAACACGCTTGTACGAGGACTGGGAATTGCTGTTTGCTGACACTGTTTCGATTTGGGTTTGGATACCTCGTGTCCTGATTCTCTGACTTGTTGGTGTCCCATTGGACAAGTGGGACATGTCCCTATGACTGTACACGTGTTTTACTATTTTTATTTCAATTTTGTTGGTTTTCAAAAGGGGTTTTTGGGTTCGAATTTATGCTTTCTGATACATACTGATATATTGTTTATTGTTTTCAATGATTCAATTTGATTTCAAAAGAAGTTCAAATTATATTGCTGTATACCATGTTCTGACACTCTGGACACATGCTCACATTCACTTATTGACACTCGAACACATAGCTTCACAATGCTCTAATATACTATGCGCACACATATCACTCCCCCTCTTGCCAGTTCTGTCAATATATGACTGAGAGTTGGGGTTTTGAATTTGATATGTATATTGTTTAGGATTACATGTTGTATATATCTAAGTATTGGTATCAAGTTATTTGTTAGTTAAGATTGGAGGTTAGAGCTAGTGTAAGGAAGTTGAGTTAGAGGGACTTTGGGGTGTTTTGTTGCCATTTGGCTTGACTTGTATAGGCCAATACATGGCAGAGGTGGGGGTCGACTGTTTGGGCATGGCCATGGGCCAGTAGGAATGTTAGTCAGGAGGTTAGCCTAGTATCAGATATGATGGTCTTGTATCAAGTGGGTTAGGGTGTCAGGAATTGTATGTGTCAGTGGATGTGTTAGATGTTAGAAGTGTTAGATGTTAGAGTGTTCTGCCACCTCTCATTTTTCAATAGGCTTTGTCTACCTTAGTCTCTTTACCATCATATCCTCATAGCAGTCTAGAGACTTTCGCAGTATGTCACGACCTGCACCCACTGTGAGGGTACGAGAACGTGACAACGTCCAGCCTACGCCGTAGTATCGGCGGTAGAACGCTGTCCTAGGTCAATCATCTAACAATATAAAGGTACCTGTACAGTATATACACTCCGAATGGAGGTGACATAACAATATACAGTCTCAATCACATCTAAGGCAGAATGATGAAAATAAAAGATGGATAGATACTGGAATAAAAAGATCCACAGGATACAATCAGAGAGAGAGAGAGACTAAGTGTCTGCTGCCATACAAAACAGAACATCCAACTCAAATACAAGTCTCTAATACTGAAAAAGAAAGAATATATACAATCTAGATCTCAAATGACAGAAAATAGAAAACCTAGACTAGGGAGCCTCAGTCTCTAAACTAGTGGATCAGGATGGAAATCTGGATCACACAAGTCATCTACAGCTGTCCCATAGTAGGTGTCTACGCAGGCCTCCTCCTCATCCTCTGTAATATTTTCAACAGGTCCAGTCAGGACGGGAGCGAGCACAAAACATCTCACGCAGTTCATATCGAGTTAGGAAATATAAAGCATGCAATAGAGTAAAGTACATGAAACGCTGAAAGAAGAAGATACATGAAAAACAGTAGAGATTTGATAACAGGAAATATCTAAATATGATAAGTAAGAACTGTAAGGAACATGTAATTTTAGAGTACAATCTGGTTATGTAAACGGGCTAGGAAAATGCAATGGTAACTCCTTTGTACGTGGGTGTACAATAGACATATACAATAGTTATACAATGTTGTACAATAGGATTTGAGTACATAACCAATTCTACTCCCCCTCCCCAATCAATACACAAGGATCTACTCCAGTTACGTTATCTTATACAATAGTGTACAATGTTATACAATGGATGTACAATGTTATACAATAGTGTACAATGGTCTATCCCTGGGGCTCATGTGATAATGAGAGTACAATATGTACAATGAGTATACAAGGATATGGGTATTCAATAAATATAATATGGAAGTGAAACGCACGTCACAATATGTATTTAGTGGATACAAGGAGATAACATCTCAAAAGAAGATCCATATAGTACCAATCCGTGATAACAGTCGTGTCAGCATCAAGTACAGTAATCTAGAGCAAGAATGTAAATCCATACAAGTATGAAACGGTCAGAGAATGTACTCGCCTGATATCCTGAGTGTCTGAAGAGAATATACTGTCCGAGGAGTGGTGTCTGTCTCCTATAGAACAGTACAAGTCACAACAAGTCTAAAATAAGGAAATAGACTGCTACAATGCATCTATATCAAGTTGGGGTCAATCTAGGCTAAAGTCAACCTTTGGTCAACTTTAGTCAACCCTAACAGTCAAACTAGGTCAATTCTAGTCTAATAAGTCTCACTAGGCCTAACCAAGCCAAGGCTAACACTCACATACCATACAAAAGTCACACTAGTCCATCAATACTCTAAACTCAAGGGTGCACACTCCACATGCCACAGGCTATATGCCATATAGCCTACATCACACATATTTCATACATTATATTTATATACTAAATTAATATAAATAACATACACATATATATACCATATCATTATTTTCAAGAATATAGTTAATATTCATATATGCATATAGAGTGAGGGAACATGTAAAATTATGTGTGTGTGGTATAGTGTAATAGAGTGTGTTTAAAGTGTCATGTGTGGCATGCAATAGAGTATGTGAGTGAATGTGTATGTGTGTCATATGTAAGAGAGAGAGAGTGCTAGTGAAACATGTGAGGCAAGAGTGAACATGTGTGGTCATGTGTGTGTGACAGGGGTACATGGCTATAGCCTATGTGTGTGTTCAGGCAGAGGGGAAAACAATGTGTAATATGTGTCTCATGAAGTTCAGATTTTAACAGTATGCATCTCAGTTTAAGACCACTTAGGAATTCAAATAGGAAGGAAATCGATTCATGTCATTCAACTGAATCTAACTAGCAGTGAGTCACAAGGAAGAGGGTTCAAGTCTCCTATGTTCACAGAAAATGTGACAGGATATGCTTGTGTGTAACAGTTAATCTCAGTTTAAGGTTTTGAACATAAAAGAGAATGCCTCAGATTAAGGAAGAAACTTAAATAGGAAACACATGTGCTCTACTTCAAATACCATTCAACCAAAGTCAATCTCAGATTTATGAAAACAAGAACATAATCTCAGGTTTAGAATCATGAACTCAGGGGAAAATAGGAATTCAGGTTGGTGAAGTATTGATAAAAACATTCTTAGTTTATCAGTTAACTATCATTGACAACCAACTCCATAATACCTAGTTCTATTTCATTTGAAAACTATCACAATGAAGAATGCTTATTAACACATCAAAAGTCCAATTTCATATTCAAATCCTTAGCTAACCATGAGCTACAACATGTGGAAAATGGTGCACAAATCTCAGGTTTTCAGTGTAGCCTGGTGTGGTGATAAAGGATGTGTTCTCAGCTTAAAAATCTGGAATTGACAGTTTATAAACAAAATCACATGACAATTAACACATTGGAAATCATCCCAACATCTCATTAAAACTCAATTTTCAACACTTCATGCATTCTCAGTTTTTATTCCTTAATCATTTCCTTCCAGGTTGTATACCTCATTAGAGATCATTCATTGCTCATAAAATTTTTCTGAAATCAGTTCACAGTATCACAAAATTCCAGTTTTAGTCCTAGGCTTTAAATCTCAGATTTTGAACCCAAAATTGTCCCAAATCAAACCAAAAATGACACACACATAGGGGGCATGTAGGAGAGTCATATCAGGGCCTTAATTACATGTAATTAACAGCATAAATTAGGTTAAAAATGATGACAAGCTCACTATTTGAAAACTGGGAAAAAATTAGAAAATCAGTACACAGTATACTTGGGTAAATGAGGATTGATCAATCAAATCAAGCTAAAATGCACAAACAGAGGTTGGTAATGTGAATACATAATGTGCACGTGTCCCACAATGAGTTTGTGTCCACCCAAGTGGACACAAATGTGTCCATTCGAAACAAATACGAAAACAGTGCACAAACAGGCCACTACTCGTGCACGTGTTCACTGTGTTCGTGGACACGACACGACACGAACTAAGATACGTGCTCGTACACACGTGTACACCCACACTAGGGCTACACACTCGTGTCAACACAAGGTGTCCACGTGAGGCGTGTCGCGTGTACGAGACACGTATCAGACGCGTGTTCTGTGCGCCTCAGTCTCAGTGTACGACCCGTGCAGCCTCGTTTTCGTGTCCGACACAAAACGAGGCATCGTGAGACTTTGGGGGAGTGTGCGCAGACACTGCCCCCGTGTCCATGCCAATTTTGGCGTGTCCATGTGCTGTGTGCAGGGCACACGAGACACGTGGTAGCAGGGGAGCCAACTACGCTCGCGCGCGTGCGTGCACCCGTGTGTACTTGTGTCCTCCGTGTCCCGACACGACACGAAAACTCAAAAAGGACTCTGGAAATCCATAAGCAATCACAAAACTTATTTTTATATTCAAAAACTTTTCAGAAAAACAATGGAAATGCCCTCAGTGGCATTTCGACAAACACCTACGTCCTACCCCTGATACGTGTCCAAATGGACACGAAACTCGTGAAACCCGACACGACACCAATGCAGACACTTAGGGGACCCCTAGGGCTTCCTCACCATGAAGAGAAATCGAAAATCCATGGAGAAATGAGAAGGTTACATATACTTGAACTTTCAAGAAAACCCCCTTCTCAAGAGCTCTTCTCCTTGATGTCCCAATCCAACAAATCCACAACAAACTGAAATGAAACTTCAATAACAGCAAGAATAGGTGTATTAATACCTAATGGAAGAGATTTGAATGGAAAAGGAAATGGAATGGAGATATAGGGATTAATGCAATAGGAAACAAACCTTTCCTCAAACTTGAGCTTTCCTAAGAAAGAGGCAACCCTAAATTTTAGGAGGAATTATATAGGGTGTTGTTCCTAATGATGATATGGTGGCTGGCCACTTAGTCTAGGGCTTAGGTTTTAGGAATTTGTCTTGGGTTTTGGGCCTAGTCATTAAACAAATGACTTAAAAATCACAAGTCATGGCTTGTGGTCAAATCTTTCTATTCAAAACTCAATATCCTTAATTGTTTTCCCTAACTAGAGTATGGTTAACTTAACTTAACCTAGGATCTCATATCTAGTCAAGTCCAACTTAACTAGGGTTAGGTCACAAAGTCAAGCTAGTCAAAGTCAACCTAGTCAACCATCATTCAAACAATTCCAAAATAAATTCTAAAAATTCCCAAAAATTCAAATAAATCCTAAAATGACCAAAATATCCTCTAGGCTAAAATGTACTAATCAAACATCCTAATCACAATGACTAGGCTCTAGGTCAACAGTCTCTAAGGCTACACTAGTCAATGCACCAAAATCATAAGTCATGATTTAATTAGTTTAAAAATGATTAAAAATTATCAAAAATCATATTATTAATTAAATATCATAATTAAATAAATTAAAATACAAAATTTCAAAATTACCCTCATTTTAGAAAACTGGGTGTTACACAGTAGTCCCATATTAGTTCACTACTTCCCTAATGCTCTGTCCTATACTTCACTTTTGGTCTGCCCCAATGGTTAATTCCCAGTTGCACATTCGACCCAGTTAGTATTGGTTCAGTCCCTTAGCTAGGTTGTCCTGTATATGATGTTTCTGTCCTTAATTTCCTAAGTGTTTAGTCCCACAAGTGTGTTGGTATCATGAGTTACAATATAGGAAATGAATCTATGTTAGGCTGTGGTAGTGAATATCAGTTTAGGTTTTATATGATTTGGGTTAGTTTGGGATTTCATATGTAGGTATTTGCATTGTAGCATATGGTGTCTTATATAATAGATGTTGAGTTTTGTTTAGTGTTCAGAGAGATGGGATTTGTGGCTCGAGTATTAGGAGGTTGGAGATTTGAGTTGGTGTCAATTAGAAGATGTGGGGATGTGTTAGCAGCAGTCTATATCTGTTTGTGTGTGTTTAACCACATGTCTCTACCTATGAGAGTTAAGTCTAAGTGTAAAGTGAATATACATGTGAGTCTGAGAGGAGGTTGGCTTAGCCTTAGCCTTACAGAGGAGTGAATTACAGCAGTGCTGCAGGATATTAAGGTGAGCAACATCAGTATCTTGGAGTGTTAGTGTGATAGGAAGTAAGGAGAGCATGACAGGTAGAAGTAACGATGAGCAGCAGCAGCAATAGCATAGGCAGGAGTAGCTGTGGAAGTAGGCAGTAAGTTCGCCTTGGCTTGGACTTAGTAGCTAGGCATGCTGGGCTTGAGTTAGTTTAGGATATATGTATATATGGTTATATAGTATATGGGTCAGTTAAGCATAGGGGTGTGAGGTAGTGTGGGTTGGTTGTTTGGTTTCATATATGTACAAAAGGTAGGTATAAACTTTACATTTTGATATATTGGTTAGGCTTGGGTAGGTGCACCAATGATATGGATATTGGTTATGAGGGTATTTGTAACTATAGGTCATGGGTTGGTTGGGAGATCATAGTAGGTGTACCAATAGGGTATATGGATACTTGAGGAGAGTATCCTATATGTAGGATATAAAGGAAATGTTTAGTGATATGGCTTGGTATGGGGGTTTCACCCATAAGTCTTGGGTACATATTACATTTCCATATTAGTCCTAAGTGTAATATATATAGGTAAGGAAATAGGTTGGGTTTTGATGAATGATGTGTGGATACATATATATATTGGTTAGAAATGCTAGAGTTTACTCTTATACACATACCTTAGGATATATGTTATATATAGGCTAGCTATCTAAGGTTTGACTTTAATGACTAAATTGACTTGTTGACTATAGTTTGACCAACCCAAAGATGTCAGTTGACCAGTTTGACCTAGTTGACTAGAGTGTTGACTTGGTTTGACCCAGAGTTGACCAAGTTTGACTTTGACCTAGATTGACCTAGAAATTATGTAGATTGTATCGTAAACTCTATTTACCTTATTTTAAACACATTATAACCTGTACTGCTCTATTTAGGACATTGTGACTCCGGTGCAGACATCTGATATTATACTACTCTTTTCAAGCGAGTACATTCTCTGTAGTTCTTCCATTTACTTGTCGATTACTGTACTTTAGTTGTAGTTAGTTCTATTTGATTCTCTATTACAAATATGATTTGATATTGCTGGATCTATTTCATGCGACACTCATTTATTCATGTCTGGCCTCTATTTCTGGAACCACTACTGGCATCACCTACTGGAATCACCCTGGAATCACTTACTGGTATCATTCATGTTCTGCCTGGACTTGTACTTATTTTGTGTCGGGTTATGGATTCACTTGTACTTGTTGGGCGGAGAAATATTGGAGTAGACATGTGAACATTCCCAATTACTGAAACCACTCCCTTAGAATTATACTAGAATGATAGCCATCTTACACTTGGTCGAGTGTGCGATGTGTCGTATTACCTACAGCCGTTTACATGTCGATTTCGATATTTTAAAACATAGTGTTAGAGTATAGTATGGACTCATCCTGGAATCTTTGATCACTTACTGGACTCAACTTATACTGGACTCATCTTGTACTGGATTCATCTGGTATTAGATTTACATTGTCTGGACTCACATTGGGATTACACTTGACTCATATTATACTGTCTGGACATATATCATGTTACTCTAGTTCTGCTAGATTATACTTTACAGTCTTCATTGCCATGCTTCTCCTCTTATTTAGTTACTTACTTTCCTTGTACCTTAACTGTTTCTCTACATCATTACTCATATAAACTGCCATGTTCATCAATACAACTGTCTATAACTATTTATAGTTTTCTGTCATTTACTTGGGATTTCTTGATGAGTTGTACTCGTTCCTGTCCTGACTGGACCTGTTGAAAATTTTACAGATGATTGCCCTGAGTACACTTGCCCTACTTACTATGGACCAGGAGATATTTTAGCTACCTTTGGTCTCGACACTCAAAGTGATCGGAAGATTAGCTAGTTGACTTGGTTTAGTTTCATGTTTTAGAGCTTGAATTGTGTTAAGTTGAGATATGTTTCGTTTTGAGATTGTTTGAGATTATTGTTATTTAGTATTTGGTTTTGTTGTTATTATTTAGTCTTTGTTATAAGCTTCCGTGCTGTCATATCGTGCATAGACTGTTATTGAGATTCTATTATATCTATACTTGTCCTCCGTTCGGAGTTGAGATTTTGACAAGTACATTATATAATTGCATGAGTTGGTGATTAGATAGTGACCTAGAACAGCGTTCTACCGCCGACACTGTGGCATATGCTGGGCGCTGTTACGTACTCGTACCCTCACAGTGGGTGCAGGTCGTGACATCGAGGCACTACAGTATATACTACTCAGAAAAAGTTTCGTCCTCGAAACTTAAACAAAACTCATCCCCATAGCTTCAATTGAATTTATGAAACTGCACATGATCAACTTGCCCTATCTAACATTTCTTAAGTCTCAATTAATTTCAAATGATGTACTATCTCGCTATAGCATTCAAGTTGATTTCAAATAGTTTACCATCCTTGTTCTTTCCTTCAACACTCGTACAATTTCTCAGCACATGATAATCCTTTCCGTTGCTTCATTGAATTCAGCATACTACTTAGCTTGTTTCCAATAATATTAAACCTGATGGTCATTTCCAAAATTACATTCGTTCTTGTCGATCTTGACTACATGCACTACCTCATTTCGTCGTTATACTTTTTCCTTAATTCCAATTCGATTACCCATCAATAAAATTATTCCGACTGTCTCAAGGCACTACTATCAATTTGCACAGCTCAATGCGATTCAACCAACCAATCAAATCCAACCAGTTCCAACAAATTTTAATATTTCGAATGAAGGCAACCAAGTTTCCGAACCCAACATGATCCGTCATTTCGTCCAACGTTATAGCATCGAATTTCCCAATCTCCATTCCATTCCGAAGTTTACTTTCTGATATATCTCACTCATTCCGACTATACCCACACAACATCAATGGAGACATCCTAAGGGTCTCTAACGAACAACTTAGCCTTCGGTCAACTCTATACGATCAGCTATTCTAAGCTAAACCAGACATTCAGCTAATTCATCTGAGATGGATAGCTAATAGGGATATACTTATCTCTTATCTTAGAGGCAATCAATTCTTATCATAGGGGCTCTATCTTATCTAAGGAACAATCTATGATCCGACCAATCTAATCATAGGACGCTACCCCAGTCTCATGAACTTATTCCCAGATTCGAACAACTGAATTATCATCGCTGACAAATTTAAAACTTAGGCAACCAGCCGACACTCTAGGGTCAAGTCTATCTATCCATATTCATCCTCGCGTTATACCTAACGAAGTTATTCTAGACTTACCCACAAACAACAAAATCCATCCGATAATTCTTATGGGTCAATCCCGAACCCATCATATAAAACTTTATCAATCGAACATCCAAATCTCAGTTTTTATTTGCTTAGAATCACCTGTTTAATTTGACTTATATTCTCATATCGTACTCAAATTATGTCCATTCAATCACGCCAACTATTCAGAGTCATAATCTAATATTGCTATCTCCATAGTCTATCATTTATAATCTCTTCTTTTCGATCTCCTTGCGACATATTCAATTTTCACATTTTTGTACATCTGTATGGTATGTACTCTTTAACCAATACATAAGGCAACTACACAATCATGTTTCTTCCGAATGCATCCTTTATGAATTTTTGCTTAGCATCAAGCATGGTCATCTCTTAGCAATTTACGTAAACCATCAATATATTTTTTCATCATCGCCTTTTGATTTCATAAGAAGATTTATTATTCATGCAACAACGTCATCCACTGACAGGGTCAATTACATATTACTGCATCTTGATACTTAATTGTATTCCAGCCCTCTGACTCTCATAAGGAACATCTACTCTTTCATGCATCGAAGGACAAGTGTTCATTCTCTATGCCTCAAAATAGTCAAGCGTCATAACTTTTTAATTCGGGATATATTAAATTTTCTCAAGCACAACTACAAAACATGCTAAGGTCATCTATTTCCGAAAGTCCGTTCTCTACTTCGGTCGTTGATGCAACTCTCTGCATTTTCTAAATTATTTGCAGTATCTCAATAAGAGCCTAGCATCACCATCAATTTTTCGACGTCCAACACATAATTACCTCTACTCAATTCCTAACATCGTTCTATATACGGTCGAATTCTTCTCCCAAAAAAATTATAGCAACACTCCACCATCGTTACTGAATCGACAATCTTTTTACCCAACTGATTCAAGTTATTACCTGAATCTATAAATCATACCATTACCAACCAAGTCATTCATTTCGCATTCTAAATTACCCAGCATAATGCTAACCATCAAAACTCAAAACGAGTTATCCGATCTTAATAATCAAGGGACATGCCTAGCTGTCATGTACCAATCGTAATCCCAGCTACGACTCGATATTACTCAATACCTTATAGGTAAAGCAATTATTATACTATGAATAGGTTAAAGGGATATCTTATCACTAAGAAGGTAGAGCCATATACCACTTAGAGTTCAAGCCATCACCGATACAATATTCTTCTTCTTATCAAACCAACGTCCATTATGGACTATCCATCCCACAATGGCTCTACTGACCACAAGTTCCAACTAATTCCCTCATATTTGAAGCGTAACCAAGACAACATACATAACCCAGTTCAAAGATTGTATCGATTCCCACTCACTGAAGTAATGCACAATTTTGTTCCGACATACCATGCCATCATCCACTGTCGATTGCCACATAACAATCGACTTCTATGAATCATACACATAAAACATCAAGCACACATTACCAATTTATTATTGCATCATATTATTGTTATTCATTTTTGCATCATTAAGAATTCAATACAACACACATATCACGGCCCACATATTTAGACTTAATGTATGGAACACCCAGTGAGCGGTCAGAAGGATCAACAGACTTCCAGTTAAGGGAACAACTTAGAATAATTTAGAAACAACACTAAATAATCGCGAAAGAAACTTTGAATAATCGTAGAGGCAACTTTGATTTCATCGCAGAAGCAACTTTAAGTAATTACAGAAGCAACGTTTGAGTCATAGCGGAAGCATCTTTGAATCGTCATAAGAGCAACTTTGATTGAAACAAATTGAATAAGAATCCAAGGACGTAAAGCTGTGCTCTGATACCATTCTGTCATGCTCCGATCCTGAAAGATCGAAAACTAGCCACTGGACGTGATGTCGTACAAGTCTAGATTTGTACTTGTATAAGACAAAACCATTATAGGTTTTGGTATTTTTCAGAAAATAACAACATCGTAGCCAACCAAGCAGACAAATTGAAGTCACAACAAGATATGAAGAAAATGTATCTCTTTATTGATAATTGGAATAGATTACAAGACTTGAAGCTGAATACAGAGTTTACAATAGATTTACAAAGACTTCTGAATAGCCAACTAAATCACTTGCCATTTAGGCTTACAACCGACATATAACGACTCGACTTACAATGAACTTGCCAATTTGGCTTAAAATCTTACTGGTACAACTGAGTTACACTGTTCCATATATTATGTCCCATATAGAAGAAGACATCGTCCTTACGGGAAGAGCTTCTGCACACCAATCTGATTCATCAATGCCAAGCATTGATCAACGATTTCTCCCATGCACAACCACCTGAAATAATGCCCATAACGTGGGTCAGTACATCATCTATGTACTGGCGAGCGGTGCTTGCCTAACTCACCTAAGAAGACAACACTAAGTAATCATGTTATCTAATATTATTAAAAGTGATCTTTCTCGTTGCCTTAGGGTCAATTAGTAGTTCATATCCAACTGAAGTAAAGAATACATATTATTCTTAGCTAGCACACCATAAAGCAATATGATATCACCTTTTGGTGATTTTTTATCCACGGTCGTGTAATCATCCATGTATATTTATAATACTTACTCTGCATGCACAAGAGATTGTTAGGAACAATATCATATTTATCATATTCATCACTATTCAGGTGATTCTTACCAATAGCCGACACCCTTCTCTGTAATTGAGTAATAACTTACTCATCCTGCATTAGACATCATTAACACTGGACCTATCTATATGAAGGTCACTGGCGACATGTTTCTTGGATCATCTTTCTGGTATAACGGCACCCCTATGTAGTGCGGGTAGCTAGCCCCACTGAAGGTCCCACATACCGAGGCCAGTACGTTGGCTCCAATCTTTGTTCCTTCTAGAATGAACCGTGTCCGCGGCATGGAGTACCGTTTGAGGAACAAACTTATGCACAAGTTGTCCATGACCATGCAAGTATATACAACTTATTTATGAAGAAAATATATAATGCATGATAAGAAAAACTAAGTAATCAGCCACCATTCTCATTCGTCTCGCCACTACTGCCTTAAGTTGAGCTCACAAACACCAACTGTCCAATCCATGGCCTTAGTGTAATCAACATTCTACATCAGCGATAGGATAATAGAATGTTGATTTCTCAATCTCTTCCTACATCTTTGATACCATACATTTTCAAGGTCATAAATCAAGCATACTTATTGTCCAAATCTTGGGTCTTATATATGTATTACCATCTATTCATCAAGCTGAGAAATGATATACTCACCGCCCAAGTATTTGGGACTTTTGCTTCATCTTTTATGTATTTTATTTCATAGCACACAAGCACACAATTCATAAGAGATTCGCAACAACTTTCGGGTCATATGATTAATGATCTTCCAATAACTTTCTAGTTTTCATGCAAGGTATCATTTAGCAACTCAACACGAAATCATATCATACAGTCCTTTTATTAAGCGTGAAGCTAAAGGATCTTTGAAGGGTTCAACACTACTCATATTATATGACGATTTTTGCCACGATCGCATAGCCTTCCGAGCAATCCTTCGGATAATCCCAAGTCCAACAATGCTTCATTGAACCAACCAGCCATCAATATACATCGTGCAGGTCAGGGTACTACATTACCATCCAAACCCGACGCAAATAGGGCACTGCTCTGTTTCGAGCAATCTCATATACCCTTCTTTCCTTTGATACTTGAACATTTTTAAATTTGTAAAATCCTCTAAAAACCCTACATAACCCTCTAAAAGTCCCTACAAATAGAATTTGATGGGATGAACCATCGACCCAGAATATTGACACAAAGTTGTTGAAAAACTGTTCGAAAATAGAACATTAAAACTGTTCCAAGCCCTGATTTGGAAGAGAGTTTTAGAACCAAACTTTAGGTATTTCAAAAATCCACATGAATACGGTCCAAGACAACCTATAGGACACCATAACCCTTCTTGCAGATTTGGATTTCTTCGACTGTGGGTCAAGAAATTGATCTCCTAAAATTGACAAAAATTATTTCTAAAGCAGCAAAAAATTTGAGAAAATATCCCGATACAACATTGTAATGCCTGTGGTTCGTATTACGTATTTCTGGAATACGTATACGTATTTATTCTTGTATTGCATGATTCCTTGTTTAGTTTTCTTCATGGCTTGGCTTGGTTTATTCCTGATTCGGGTTGGTTGGTTCGGCTTGGCTTGGTTTTGATTGGGTTCATGATGAACCCAAGGTGAACCCCTACCTACCACCACCATTTGTATTTATTAGCCCTCTTCATTCTCTCTCTTCATTGTTCATCTTCTTCTTCCTCATTTACTTCCTTCACCTACCAAAGAGAGAAGAGAGAGGTCTAGGCAAGTGCAACTTGCTTCCACAAGAAAGCTCATTTTTATTGTTCTATTAGCTTCTCCTCATGTTTCTAAGACACATTAGAACTTGTCATTTTCTATTTTTAGGCTTTAATTTTTATAGATCTAGGAATTAGTTATTTTCGGATTTTGGTAGTTTTGATCTATCAAACTTCTTTGTTTTCAAGTTTTGATGGTTCCATGTTGTAGAGAATTTTATTCTACCTAATTTTGACCTTTGAAAAGTTGGATTTGGACTTATTTTGACCAAGTTATAGACTTTTGAAGCTTTGGGTTCAACCATGGAGTTCCTGCTGATTTGGAGAAGACAGTGAGCAGTGCACGAGCTTTTTAGCTTGTGCCACTGAGTTGCGCATGCTCTTTAGCGCTGCGTAGTCCCCATACGCTGCCTTTTGGGAGCGTATGTCTCGCATACGCTCGCTTGCTTGACAAGGAGTCGTATAGTCCCCATACGCTGCCTTTTGGGAGCGTATGTCTCGCATACGCTCGCTTGCTTGACAAGGAGTCGTATGGACCCCATACGCTGCCTTTTGGGAGCGTATGTCTCGCATACGCTCGCTTGCTTGACAAGGAGTCGTGTGGACCCCATACGCTGCCTTTTGGGAGCGTATGACTCGCATACGCTCGCTTGCTTGACAAGGAGTCGTATGGACCCCATACGCTGCCTTTTGGGAGCGTATGACTCGCATACGCTCGCTTGCTTGACGAGGAGTCGTATTGAGTACATACGCTGCCTTTTGGAAGCGTATGACTTGAGCGTAGCCAGACCTGAGCGTAGCATGACCTGAGCGTATGACTTGAGCGTAGCCCTGTATATTGATAATTGAGCATGACGTGATAGTGACCCGTAGTGGTATACTCCAAACATGATAACCTGACATGACCTGATAGTGGCCCGTCGTGGCTCACTCCTGACAAGCACACTTGGCATGATAACCTGACATGATTATCTCGAATAGCTGTTGCGACGGCTACCTGACATGACATGACCTGTATAATTAATCTGGACACCGTGGGCGATTGTGTTTGTATAAATAAACCAGTCCTGTCTTGCATCATGTCTAGGACAGGGACTCCTGAGTACCACGGTCAGGAGTACCTACTAAAATGGACTAAGGCTAATAACTAGATTAATACATTAGTCATGACGAGATTTCCCAGCTACAGGCAATCCCGTTACCTGGACACGCTTTGGGATCTGTAGCCTGCCGTCGAGTAGGGCACATTTCCAGTACACTGTCATGTGTTGCACCCTTCAAGCTACCTAAGGGTACATTCGTTTCCTGGACGATGTACCCACCTGAATTCAACTCTAATCTTTTAACCCGGGTAACCTGGATGGTTTGCAGGGCTTGTGGCTGTAGAATAATCTCGCTGCATCTTGTTAGTAATTAGGTTTGTGACAACCCTAGTTAGTTAAAGTATCAAGCCGTAATTCTTGCTTGGCCGTGAAGTGATTGGATGGAGTCTAACCAGTCTAGTCTTGCCCTGATCCTGTTCCAGATTATTGAATGACCAGAATGCTTGTATTTATTTTACCGATAAATGGTGAGAATTCCAAGTTCTGTTCATACGAAGGGTTACAACCCCGGTCCTTGTTTGGTTTACGGGTTGTAACCTGGTTATCTGAATAGTCCCATGGTTATCTCGTCGTATATCATCTTGGTGTATTTTCTTTATTTCCAGTTCTTACTTTATTTATATCTTGTGCTGATTGCTGGTTTTAGTTCTTAAGTGAAGCTTCCTTTGTGGCACTTGCTCTTTCTGGGGTCTGACCCAGCTGGTTTTGTGTGGCCAGATTTCGGAGCAGCTCCAGAGGATCTACCGACCTTCCAGCCAGATGGTGGCCACTAGACGGAACCCTGGCAACGAGTGGGTTATTTTTGGCTCTCCCACTTTATTGTAAAAACATTCTTTTGAGGCGTTTAGCCGACGAGCACCTGTTTAGCTCGATTGCACTTACTTACTGTTTGCCTACGAGCTGTAACATGATTAACAGATCCTAGGGTTGACCATGTATGACTAAACTCTTGCTAGTCCTGACATTTTGTAACGACTAGCTTCATGATCAACTGAATATGTAATGTTTGGGACGCCTTACTATTGTATATTTAATGATCATATATCTTGTGACTTTTACTTACTTGCTTGTGATTGAGACACTAGGCTTGTTCATGACCTTAAGAGACTGTTGGCTTGTAGATAAACCCTCATGTATCTAGACAGCCGTGATCGTATAGCGAGATGAATTCCATTTCATATACGTAGCTGGCTATGTCTGCCCCCGCTCTCCAGTATTCTGGTTCTGGGGCGTAACAAACATGCATTCCGACAAACCGGGCAACATGGTCACAAACCGAAAGCATCGAAAGGTGCGTATCGATTCTGCAGACGTGTGGGATTCGACGAAACTCGATTTCGCTATATGTGTGTGACAAAATCGAGGCATAACGGTCGAGATACCCCGTATCGGCCTCTTTGCAAACTAGCCTACAACTTCGTGCATGTTCCTCATCGCGAGAAAAAACTTGTGCCACTAGACTCGTGGCTTTTATTGGGTCCTGTGAGTCAAGTTTGGTCCGATTCTGAGATGGTCGACCGGAACGCTATTTTGGCAGACCCACGTCCTGATCCAACGGAAAAAATTATGCACGGCTCACTGGAATCCAAATTTGGATATACGATTGAGTTTGTATTGTCAAATCTTACCCGTAGACATATAATTTGATGACTTTAGAGACCATAGGTATTGGCACATTTTTTGTACAAAGAGGGTCCAATGACGAATATCGATTTGGCCTAAAAGTATGATTTTGTCCCTATGTCTAGAATTGTACTTATGGGTAGGCGATCTTAGATATTTATTTTATGTCAAAAATGGTCATGATGTTTATTTCAGCATCCGAGGACGTTTGCGGGAGTTGACTTTCATTGTTCTTTATTTCTAACGGTCTGAGTTACAAGACATTATTATTTCTCACACCACCTCCAGACAAGATACCTTGCCACTATTTACTTTTCATTTCTGTTATATTTTTTATATTATTACTTTTGTTAGTACTGTTTATATGTTTCTATTACACTGTGCATCCAAGTCATACTTGGGTGCGAGCGACTACATTTGACCTTTACTGCTTTTGTTTATTGGTATATCTCATATGGCCTTGACACTTGCTTTATTATGAGTTGTGAGTCACATGTAGGACACAGACTCGCGTAGTCGGGTGGCCACCGATTCGTCTGAGACGTACGACGGTTAGAAAATAACTGCTAATAAAAATTACATGGTTAGTGGACTTGGCAGTTATTAGAGGTTCATATGTGTTTTAGAGATGATATATGGCATGGGATGGGGAGAATAGTTCCTTAATGTATGGGTCAAGTATGCACTATCTATTATAACCTGTGAGCTCCGTTGGAGACGTAGGTAATATTCCCCTACTATACTGATTTTCTCTGACATTCACGGAGCGTTAAGGACATAGGCCCCTGGTGCCCAATTAGAAACTATGCCAATCCCACTGTAGCCAGAGTGCCCATACGTTGAAGGTTTTTTCTTAACTGTATATTCACAATAGAATGGTTAGGCACCCTTTTGTTTGCATCATTGATCTTATTACACAGTTTATATGATATGTTGTTTTCTTGTATCTTGTTACATCCCTTTGAGGACCTGATGATCTCTTCAGGCTTAGACGATATGGACCTTCCCCAGGAGTATGGTTCTGCACTGGATCCATCTTTCTTAGCTGGTGAGGTCTTAACTGTCGAGATCTAGTAGTTTGCTTTAGTAGTCATAACTTGCCACATTTGTAGTAGACATCGATCCTTTATTTTATTTTTATTTTAGGAGATCGGGCTAATTATCTCAGACTATTTTTTATAGTTGTTTGGTACTAGATTTGTTTCTACCCATATATCTTGTGACTCTTTTATTTTATTCTATCTGGACTATTGCTTCATTGTTGTATTCTATGGATGGGATATAGATTATCTGTGACTGCTTGTGATTTTATTATTTACAGCTTATTTGTGTATGAGGATTTCATATATTGGAGTATTCTTCATCTGCATGCAGCTGGCATGTTTCGTACGCCTAGTCCTACGTATATTGGGACTGGAACGTTACATATTTTTATGGTGGTCCATGCAGGTCAACCAAAATATTGTTTGGTTACATACATGTACCAAGCAAACCTGCATATAGGAATAGGAATAGTATCTCATATATAATTTATTACCTCCTTTGACATCAAACTTTTTTGAACTCTCATTTGATTGCTTGAGTTGCCTCTTGCTTGAATCTGTCCTAATGTATTCTCACTTTCGTATCAGCAAATGTACCTTCGAAGCTGACGTGTTTCCACCCTTGCTATCATATCTGGTGTTGCAACCACCCAAGAGGAGTAGGTCCCACCAGTGACTCTGGTGTCTCCATTCCAGCAAGGACAATAGCAGGCTACCATGATCCCATCGACGGTACAGCAGGAAACCCAGACTCAAGTACCCACAGTTAGCCAAACTGGGCAGGCCTCCTTCACCATTTCTTCAGTAGTTTCCACCCCAGTTCGGACCATAAATGCCTCTACCATTGGCTGACAGAAACCCCACCACCCAGTTTATGTTCGCCATGATACAAGCTCAATGGCAGCAGACTGGGTTGCTAAGACAGAGCATGATAGCTTCCTTAGCTAGACCCCCACCTTCACCTTCGGTCCCGGTATGAGCACCAGCACCACATCCTTATAAGGGCTCTATCAAGAACTTCATAGAGATGAACCCCAAGTCCTTCAAGGATACCGAAAAACCACTAGAGGTCTTTACATAGCTTATCAGCATGGAGAAGCTACTGAGGCATTACAGTTGCCAACAAACTTGTGGATGACAACAGTAGACATACTCCTAGAGGAAAATGCTTACCACTGGTGGAAGGCAGAACGGAGGTATTTAAGCATAGAGCAGACATGGAAGGAGTTCTATGATATCTTCTATGAAAGATTTTTCTCTATCCATATTTGGGACATCCTCTACGACTAATTCCTCCATCTGAAGTAAGGGAACATGTCGGTAGACGAGTACGACACGGAGTTTAGCCGCTGAGAAGATTTGGTACGGCATTGATTCCGACAGAACGGGAGAGAGCAAAGAGATTTCACTATGGGCTAGCACCAGAGCTCAAGACTTATACTACCACACAGTCTCGAGTCTTTCATGCAGCTGTTCTAGAGGAAGCACATAGCCAGAAGCTTCTTCGTAGGAAGAAACAGCAGACACAGTGACGCCCTACTCCAATAGTTTCACCAGCTATAGTGACCCAGGACAGACCTATCAGAAGGCACCCAGTGCAGTAGTAGCAACAACAGCAGCAGCAGAAGAGGCCCATACCCTATCAAAAGCCTATTTGCCGTTACTGTGGGAAGCAAGTATATATCCAGAATGATTATTGTATTGGATTGTGCTTGAGGTGTGGATCCGGCCAGCATATGGTCAAGGATTTTTCGGACCAGCAAGCATTTGTACATGCTCATCAGGCCCCGAGGCCGACAGCTCTAGCACTTTCAGCACCACGACCAGGGCAGCAGGTACCGAGGCTTATGGCACCAGCAGCAGGAGCACCTTGCCTACCCCTACCTCCTCTGTAAGTGCAGTTCAACATGGCCAGAGCTTATAGCCCCGGTCTGAAGTACGAACAGGCTTTCTCGCTAGCACTTGAGGATGTAGAAGCAGAAGAAAAAGTTATAGCAGGTATGGTTTTAGTTGCTACGTTTTCTGATATTACATTATTTGATACTGGAGACATACACTCATTCATAGCCACTAGTTTTACAACTAGACATAGTATTCCTACTATACCACTATCTAAGAACATTAGAATCCTCAATGGGGGAGGAATAACTTATAAGTAGCATTAGTAGACTTTACCCTGTAGTGATTTGTGGTAGAGAAATAAAGGCATGATTTTTGGTTTTTCCTATGACAAATTTTGATGTAGTTCTTGGAACCGACTGGTTAAGCCAGTATTATGCCTCCCTTGACTATCATAGAGGTAGCATTGTCTTTAGACCACCAGAATTTTAGTTCGCTAGAGGAGCGAAAGAAAGACGTGATCCACCTACGTTAGGGATTTATATGGAGATGGATGACAATCCTTAACACCCTATCATCACTGAGTTCTAAGATGTATTCCAAGAAGAGTTGCTAGGATTGCCACCCGACAGAGACATCGAGTTTTTTATAGAACTCATTCCGGGAGACGAACCTATCTCATCTCGAATGTACCTGTTAGCACCCAAGGAATTTGTGGAAATGAAGACGCAAATAGACAAATTGCTAGAGAAGCACTTCATCCATGCCAGTGTGTCACCAGGGGGAGCACCCATCTCATTCGTGCTAAAGAAGGACGGGACAGTGCACATGTGCATTGATTAAAGATCTTTGAACGCGATGACAGTGAAGAATAAGTACCCATTTCTACGAATGCACGATCTATTTAATCAGTTGAGTGGAGCCAAGGTATTTTCCAAAATTGAATTGTGATCGGGCTATCACAAGTTGAAGGTCCGAAAGGAAGATATTCCAAAGACTACATTTATATCAAGATATGGACACTACAAATTTTTGGTCATGCCACTTGGTTTGACTAATGCTCCAGCAGCCTTCATGAATGTTATATATAAAATCTTCCATCAGCACTTGTACAAATTCGTGTTTCTCTTTACAGAAGATATCTTGATATACTCGAAGAACCACAAGGAGCACGAGCAGCATTTACGAATAGTCCTAGGAAACTTTCGGAATGAGCAGCTTTATGCAAAGCTTAGCTAATGTGACTTTTTTTTGGAGAATGTCTTATTTTTGGACATATCGTCAGGGGAGACGGCATACCAGTTGATCCAAAAAAATCACAGTAGATTAAGGTATGGCCCGTTGCCACTTCAACCTCTGAGGTGAGAAGTTTCCTCAGACTTGCAGGTTATTACCGAAGATTCGTAGAAGATTTCTCACGGATAACAGGGCCTATGACTCCGTTAACTTGCAAATACCATGAGTTCATATGGACGGACAAGTGTCAAACGACTTTTGATGAGTTAACAAGTGCTTGACCACTGCACCCATCTCGGTCATTACATCAGGACCTGGAGAACTCGTGATTTACAGCGATGCACCCAGGAAGGGATTGGGATACGTCTTGATACAGCATGGCCGAGTAGTAGCATATGCATCGAGGCAGTTGAGAGTGTACGAGAAGAATTATCCAACCCATGATCTAAAACTCGCAGTAGGCATCTTCGCTCTGAAACTTTGGAGGTATTACTTATATGGCAAAAAGATAGACATCTACACCGACCATAAAATCCTCAAGTATGCCTTCGTGCAAAAAGAGCTTAACATACGACAGCATCGATGGTTGGAGCTGATGAAGGATTATGTGATCGAGTTGCACTACCATCCGGGCAAGGCTAACAGGATAGAAGATGCGTTAAGCCATAAGCCCATGTCCTATTTCTTGACCACACAGAGGAAGTTATTAGAAGACTTGTGGAAGCTTGGAATAGAAGTCATATTACAGGGAGCTGATGGCGTACTAGCCAACCTTCAAGTACAATCATCGATAGTAGAGATAATCAAGGCAATATTATCCACAGACGCTAGATTTTGGAGACTTAGAGAGAGAACCAAAGCAGGAGAGCAGACTGGATTGAGGATCCATCCGGATGGGATACTACGATGTGGAGATCATATATATGTTCCAAACGGAGAGCTTCGGCAAGAATTGATGACTGAGGCATATAGCTCAGTCTACTATATACACCCCGGAGGAACCAAGATGTATCGAGACTTGCGGCAACACTATTGGTGGTACGGAATGAAGTGGAAGATAGCTCGTTTTTTTGCCAAGTGTTTGTTATGTCAATAAGTGAAGGCAGAGCACCACAGGTTAGCTGGATTGTTGCAACCACTTCCTATTCCTGAGTGGAAGTGGGAACACATTACCGTGAATTTTGTCACGAGATTTCCCCGGAGTCCTAGTGGATGAGACGCAAAATGGGTGATCATGGATAGGCTTACTAAGTCAGCCTACTACTTGCCTTTTAGAGTGTACCAATCCATGGAAGTCTTAGCCGATATATACATGAAGCAAATAGTGAAGCCATAAGAGGTTCCAATTAGCATCGTGTCAGATTGGAACTCGAGATTAAACTCTCATTTCTGGATAAGCATACAAAAAATCTTGGGCACAAGTCTGAAGTTTAGTACAGCTTATCACCCGCAGACCGACGGACAGTCACAACGTACTAGTCATATGCTAGAAGATATGTTGAGAACATGTACGCTTAACTTTGGCGGATCATTAGAAGACCACCTCCATATTTTGAAGTTTTCTTACAAAAATAGCTATCAAGCGAGCATTCAGATGGCTCCTTTTGAAGCAATATATGGTAGAAAGTGTCGGTCTCTCGTTTGTTGGAGTGATGTAGGATAGCGACAGATATTGGGTCCTGAATTAGTCGTAAGCACAGTAGAGAAGGTAAAGACGATACAAGGCCACCTGCAAGGATAGATAAAAGCAGTGGGCAGATCATCATTGTCAACCCTTAGAGTTCAGTAAAGGTAACCATGTTTTTTTTGAAGATATCATCCACTAAAGGTACGATTCGATTCGAATGACGTGGCAAGTTGAATCCAAGATACATCTGTCCTTTCGATGTCTTGGTGCGAGTTGGAAAAATTTCCTACAGATTGGCAATGCCACCATCACTAGAGGGAGTGCATAACGTATTCCATGTGTCCCAGCTGAGAAGATATGTGACAAACAGCAGTCATGTGCTTGATCACTCCAAATCATAGTAGGTTCGAGCTTGTCATACCAAGAGCAACCAGTAGGGATCCTTGATCGTCGAGTGAAGGTGTTGCAGAATCAGTCTATTTTTATTGGGTCGCATAGCATGGCAGCATCCCTTGCCAGTGTAACGCCCCACACCGTACGGTGCATTATGCTGAGTCGTTGACGCGAAGGGTTGTGTTGACCCAATTAAGGATCGATGTGAATCGATACGAGAGTACGTTGACCCAAGAAATGCATCGAGTTGGATCGATGTAAAGAGTTACGTTGACCCGAGGAACGCATCGAGTAAGATCGATAAAAGTGTTAAGTTGGCCCGAGAGAAAGCATTGAGTCAGTTTGAAGATTCCCAGAAATCGAATTGACGTAAGGCATTAGTCCAATTCGGACAAGTATTGATTTTAGTTGGTTTCGTGTGTAGGCTATACGTTTATGCTGAAATATAAGAGGTCGTCACTTTGCCTTATTTACAATGAGGTCCAGAAAACCAAATTACCGCCTCACAACGGACTGAGGCTGTCACGCCCCGCTCCCGTAGGAGCGATCGTCCTCGCTAAGGCGTGATGCCGCACGGGCCTAGGTTGCGCCCGTGCAAGGCCAAGTCCAGAAACGGCCGATTTGAGTCTAGGCCACAGAGTTGCACAGAGTGTCCCCATTTGCAGCGGAAGTAAAAATGAACACAAGTAGAAGCGAATCCAAATCTCTTTATTGAATTTCAAGAAGTTTACAAGCGGCGCTAGGCCGATATTACAAATCGCTCAAGCTCTCTCTCTGAAACATAAAAGACGTGCCAAGTGGCTTACAACATGGAATGATACATGGCGATGTTCCGATACATTATGTCCTGTATAGGGTGCTTCAGATTCTTACAACGTTCCAAGGCCCCAGAGTTGGCTCCGCGCCTTGACACGTTCGATGGAAGCTCCGCACCCGCCGGCGTCTCCTGCTATCCTGCAAGCATACTGTGGGGTTATCAGTACATTGTTATGCACTGGTGGGGAGGCTAGCTCGCCCACAATGCCATCATTACCAAACACGTTCCATTTACTTTTGTGCATCTCTATCATTCATTGTCTTTCTAATCTTGCCTTAGGATCAGTTTCATAGCATATTGCATAGCCTATCTCGTGTTACCGAACTCAAGTGTCGCATGAAAATACATGTACGACTTACCCATACTTACCGTCCGGCCTTCCCTGTTCAAGGTAAACCAAGTTAAACAACAATTCATGTATAATAACATAACACGATTCATGTACGCATTCAATATCGAGTGTGTGTCCATGTCTCGGGTTCTAGTGCGTCGTGGGCATGTTCTAGCACGTCGTAGGCACGTTTTAAAGTATTACAATTCAAGCATGTTCCGGATATTACATTCAAGCACTTTCAGGAGTGTTACATATCGAGCATGTTCAGCATGTTACATTTCAAGCATGTTCTGAGTGTTATATTTCGAGCATGTTCAGGAAACACTTCATTTAGTTAACTTAGACTACTTTGATTTCAATGCAAGAACTTACACGTGGATTGCCACCAGCATAGTCCACTTAATCTACATGCACGGGTCGCTGGCTTTACAAGCCATTTAGGACATTCCCCTGTGGCAATTCTCAACTTAGCGTAGGGTGATGGCTGGTACACCCCGTTAAGTCTCTTGAATATACCCTCCTACTTACGTCTCTTGGTGCCCAAGCCCGCACCCAAGCAGCCCGTAAGCGCCGTTGATTCCGCCTAGGCCGGCCACGGTTTACCCCCCCAACGCCCGTGCCGTAGAATCCTTCCACACGACGGCCACGGTATTCCTCCCCATCGCCCGTGCCGTTTGTCCACGACCATTTCGTATTGTCTTGTCATTTTAACTTAGCGGCTATCTTCGAGCCGTAGGCTAACCCTTAGCCATAATGCGTTATCGACCAGGTTGGCGTCCGTACAGCGCGGGTAGCGAGCCCCGTTGCACGTGCCCGTCATACCTGTCGATAGCGTCTTCCATGTCTTATCTTTCACGTGTTCTTTCTTTTCTTTCTTTCTTTCACTTGTTCATTTGATTTATCGATTCATTCATGTATTCATTCATTCATTCGTTCATTTGTTGATCCATTCATTCACGCATTACGCAACTCCCAGTATGGGAGTCGCCTTGGCGACCCATCGGTCCCATAGCCTTTCAATGTTGCTAAACTCTACTCGGAGCGACTATGTTGATAGTCTTTCCGTTTCATTGTTGTAAACCATTCATTGTTTCATTGTTTGAACGCAAAGGGACATAAACGTGAGCTTGTGCCTTAGCACGAGCGTAGAGCGCGGTGCGAACGTTTCTATATTTGTCGAGTTCTTTTCCATGTTCTAAACAAGCATGCAAGATGGGATTATTCCCTTAGCTAGGTGCGTTGAATCATTTATTAGCATGCAGGGGGTTATCGCCTAGCGATTCTCGTGGTAGTGTCCGTATTGTTATGTGTCTAGGCTAAGCACAGACGGGTTCATCGGAGCCACCCACCTTAGCGATGTTTGCATTGGCCGAGCGATACTCCGAGCGCGCCTTTGGAAGTCTGAGTCTGGATTCATCTTGACGGGCCAAGGCAAGTCTGGCATCGATTTGCATCGATACTTCACCGGGTCGAGGCAACTCTTCGGGTCGACGGCTCGTTTTGAGTCGTTGCACACGCCGTTTGGAATCGGCGTTCTGCTAGGGCGGAGTGGGTCACTACATTATACACCACTCAAAATAAGTCTCGTCCTCGAGACTTTCTGAGTGCAGGTCATCCTACCGTTCCTTAACTCGGATCGTGTGCACACCTTAGGCAATTTCCTATCGAATGGTTTTATCGTTCGACGGCATCGAACAGTACTCAGTTTCTTTCTAAGTTCTGTGTCGCATACATTCGGTCAATTTATCGAATGACTTTTTACTCATTTTAGAGTTGATGATTCTTATTCAATTGTCGTGTTTCTTCGATTCGGTTGCCATTTCGACGTGTCATGGAACTGGAATGGTTGCACGAGGCACGTTGTAATTTGTCAAATACGAGGGTCGTAGGCTAAGGCAAACTTATTTTCGTTTATCTCGGTCATCGAGATGACTCGATTCGCTTCTCAAGCGTTCTCGTCCATGAAATCAGTATGATTTCCTCTTAGCGGGGTCGACCAAGTCTAAGAATTTCTCGTCAAATTCAAGACCAAGTATTGCACTATCGTCGAGCATAACTTCCTATCAATGGTTCAATACGTTGTACCAACTTTTACTAGCACGATTTCACGTTCACGACACTTGTTTACTCCCCAAGTCGTGCTAGAACTCATCGTATCACTTGGCTGGATCGTGCACGCATTCCAAGCATCCCCATAATACATGCATTCAGCCAAGCCGTATGATCTAAAACTTGTCATTCTCACTCGAGTCGCATCGTGCACATACCCAGGCGTCCCTGAAATATATGCATATCAGCCGAGTCTCGTGAGTAGGGCTTCCTATATTCGTGATTCATGCTATCCGTCCATGCCAATCCTCAAGATCAATCTTTTGATTGTAACACATGAAACAGGGGCGTCTCGCCTAACCGCTAGGCTATCTTTTCGAGGCTAAGTCAATGTCAGGATTGGAATCATAGTTCCCCAACAATAATGCCAACACTGACCCCAATCCTAGGGTCAAACCAAAGTCGGTAGTACGGGATTTTCTACCCAAGCTCGCGTCACTCAGATTTCTAAACATCGAGCACGATCACCTAGTTCGCATCAAGACATTCGTTGCGCAGCGCAACGAATTCGATTCCATTCAGTTTACCAATTCTAACCAATACGTGTATTCGATCACGAGGTCGTCTAGCTCGACAATACGTTGCGCCCCAATCTCATGCGAGTCCGATTATCCACGGTGGTTCATGAATCACCATGCAACGCTCCCGCAGAATAATCATTCTCATCGGGGCGAACTCTTGTTTGAGTTTAGACTAACTTATTCTCGATACGCGGATTGGACCTACTCAATCCTCAAATTCAACCGACAAGCACACCAAATCGTTCTCAAGTCACCTTCGCGTCAAACCACAAGTCGAAACAATCAAATTGTTACGCCGTGCAAGTTCGATCACCCCCGCTGTATGAATCACCATACCAGCGCTCACGCGGAGTGATCGCCCTAATCGGCGCGACGCATGTGCGAGGCTGGAGTTGCACTCGCATAAGACAAGAATGTCGACGTTGGGGTTTTCGTCGAAGAAATCCAAATACTTCATTTTCATCCAAGCTGCGATCTCTATTCCACAGTCCGACCGTCCTTCATTCAACCAGAAAATCCTCGAGCCACGTCTATATTTTCCTCGACGCATTTTAATATCCCGAGTATAGCATCCAACGGAACAATGACATTTGCACGATCGTCATTCACCGAGTCAGAGTACCCCCAAGTTATCGCATATCGATCTTTGATACGCCTCAATACCATCGACGATATGCGTAACCTGACGATCTTCCTTTGCAACCAAATTTCGAGTCATGCGACGATGCCATTGTCCGAGTTAGATATTCCACTATTTCATTTAATATTCAAGATCAAGTTCATCTGCTATTCCTCTTGCTCGTTTCAAGATCGTTGTTCAAGATTCAAGTCACATTTCATTTGTATCAATCCGAAATCGTACGTGCGATGCTCTAAGTTTCCTCGATCAAGACCATTTATTTCCATTCGTCGTTCCGAGTCGTTTTCTAACATGCGTTACCCATTCACAAGTTGTCCAGCGACATCTCGTTCGGGACTTTTAAAGTCACGGCCAACTAAGCGTGACACGTTCTAAGGCTCTGCGCGATCGCATCTCCTCGCCGACATACTCGTTCTATCCGTAAATCCTTTAGTCTCGCTCGAACCATTTCTATAACGTCCATACACCACTCAGGGTTCGAGCCACTCGACTAGTCATCGACACTCATTATTTATTCTTCTCCGAACCTATCGCATACACCACTCGGGTTTAAGCCATATGATCTAGTCCTCAATCACGTTCGCGTCATGCGCTAAGACATCCTTTCAGATTCGTTTGACGAATCTCTAGCGTAATCGCTCACGTCGCCTTGACGTACTAAGTCGTTTATACTAATCCTCAAAATCCGAGCCAGTTATTCGGAGTACGCCTAAGCGTTAACTCGATAGCGTTCCTATGGATAGACACTCTAAGTGTATCTCCGTTCCCGACCGAGCGGTACTTGATATCGCTCGTAACTCGATTGCACCAGAAGTCGAGGTGCGCGACGCGCGGACTAAGTTGTACCGCGTAACCATCCCGTACGGACTACATTCATGCTTGCACGCTCACTTATTCTCGTTCACAACTTGTTTGCACCAAAGAGTCTAGGTGCGCGATACTCCGCACAACTTAGCCAAAAGGCTGCGTGCATGACCATCCCGTTCGAACTATACTCGGGTCTCGTGTACTCGTTTGCTGTCGTCAGCGTAAGCTTATTCAAGCACGCCTCGCGTTTGCTAACTCTTAGCATCGATTCCGTCCAACTCAAGTCCGTCGTGGTTTGGCACAAAGGCCTTCGCCTATCAAGTCCGTCGTAGTGGCACAAAGGCCTTCGCCTATCGGTCCCGATCACCCGAGTACTTGTACGAGCTTTCGAAAATATTAGACTTATTGTATGGAACATCCCAAGGCACAACGAGAGAGAGAGCGCACACTGCTTTTGTAACCAACCGAGCTTTCAAAACTGAGAGTATCGAAATGAAGTCCAAGGACGTAAAGCCGTGCTCTGATACCAATCTGTCACGCCCCGCTCCCGTAGGAGCGATCGTCCTCGCTAAGGCGTGATGCCGCACGGGCCTAGGTTGCGCCCGTGCAAGGCCAAGTCCAGAAACGGCCGATTTGAGTCTAGGCCACAGAGTTGCACAGAGTGTCCCCATTTGCAGCGGAAGTAAAAATGAACACAAGTAGAAGCGAATCCAAATCTCTTTATTGAATTTCAAGAAGTTTACAAGCGACGCTAGGCCGATATTGCAAATCGCTCAAGCTCTCTCTCTGAAACATAAAAGGCGTGCCAAGTGGCTTACAACATAGAATGATACATGGCGATGTTCCGATACATTATGTCCTGTATAGGGTGCTTCAGATTCTTGCAACGTTCCAAGGCCCCAGAGTTGGCTCCGCGCCTTGACACGTTCGATGGAAGCTCCGCACCCGCCGGCGTCTCCTGCTATCCTGCAAGCATACTGTGGGGTTATCAGTACATTGTTATGCACTGGTGGGGAGGCTAGCTCGCCCACAATGCCATCATTATCAAACACGTTCCATTTACTTTTGTGCATCTCTATCATTCATTGTCTTTCTAATCTTGCCTTAGGATCAGTTTCATAGCATATTGCATAGCCTATCTCGTGTTACCGAACTCAAGTGTCGCATGAAAATACATGTACGACTTACCCATACTTACCGTCCGGCCTTCCCTGTTCAAGGTAAACCAAGTTAAACAACAATTCATGTATAATAACATAACACGATTCATGTACGCATTCAATATCGAGTGTGTGTCCATGTCTCGGGTTCTAGTGCGTCGTGGGCATGTTCTAGCACGTCGTAGGCACGTTTTAAAGTATTACAATTCAAGCATGTTCCGGATATTACATTCAAGCACTTTCAGGAGTGTTACATATCGAGCATGTTCAGCATGTTACATTTCAAGCATGTTCTGAGTGTTATATTTCGAGCATGTTCAGGAAACACTTCATTTAGTTAACTTAGACTACTTTGATTTCAATGCAAGAACTTGCACGTGGATTGCCACCAGCATAGTCCACTTAATCTACATGCACGGGTCGCTGGCTTTACAAGCCATTTAGGACATTTCCCTGTGGCAATTCTCAACTTAGCGTAGGGTGATGGCTGGTACACCCCGTTAAGTCTCTTGAATATACCCTCCTACTTACGTCTCTTGGTGCCCAAGCCCGCACCCAAGCAGCCCGTAAGCGCCGTTGATTCCGCCTAGGCCGGCCACGGTTTACCCCCCCAACGCCCGTGCCGCAGAATCCTTCCACACGACGGCCACGGTATTCCCCCCCATCGCCCGTGCCGTTTGTCCACGACCATTTCGTATTGTCTTGTCATTTTAACTTAGCGGCTATCTTCGAGCCGTAGGCTAACCCTTAGCCATAATGCATTATCGACCATGTTGGCGTCCGTACAGCGCGGGTAGCGAGCCCCGTTGCACGTGCCCGTCATACCTGTCGATAGCGTCTTCCATGTCTTATCTTTCACGTGTTCTTTCTTTTCTTTCTTTCTTTCACTTGTTCATTTGATTTATCGATTCATTCATGTATTCATTCATTCATTCGTTCATTTGTTGATCCATTCATTCACGCATTACGCAACTCCCAGTGTGGGAGTCGCCTTGGCGACCCATCGGTCCCATAGCCTTTCAATGTTGCTAAACTCTACTCGGAGCGACTATGTTGATAGTCTTTCCGTTTCATTGTTGTAAACCATTCATTGTTTCATTGTTTGAACGCAAAGGGACATAAACGTGAGCTTGTGCCTTAGCACGAGCGTAGAGCGCGGTGCGAACGTTTCTATATTTGCCGAGTTCTTTTCCATGTTCTAAACAAGCATGCAAGATGGGATTATTCCCTTAGCTAGGTGCGTTGAATCATTTATTAGCATGCAGGGGGTTATCGCCTAGCGATTCTCGTGGTAGTGTCCGTATTGTTATGTGTCTAGGCTAAGCACAGACGGGTTCATCGGAGCCACCCACCTTAGCGATGTTTGCATTGGCCGAGCGATACTCCGAGCGCGCCTTTGGAAGTCTGAGTCTGGATTCATCTTGACGGGCCAAGGTAAGTCTGGCATCGATTTGCATCGATACTTCACCGGGTCGAGGCAACTCTTCGGGTCGACGGCTCGTTTTGAGTCGTTGCACACGCCGTTTGGAATCGGCGTTCTGCTAGGGCGGAGCGGGTCACTACAGAGGCATAGGCACGGTAAGCCAAATCAGTCGTATAATTCAATGAAGCAAGAAGTGCTCGAATAGGTAAGTAAGAAGAGTTGGTCGTGCAACAAGTTATGAAATCGAGCCGCATCGACTCGGCGAAACGACAAGGCGTATCGACTTAAGGTGGGGGGACTTTGACTTCTCTTTCCTACTCCTTCATGCCTAATTAAAATATATCATTGTATGCTAAGTTAACCTATCGAGACCACGAGCATGGCTCGATCAAGAGATGAATATAGTGCGTGTCAAACACTATATAGAATAATTGAAATGAAACATATATCAAATGTACGAGTCGCTATGGAATACTGAATATCGTAAAGGCGAGGGCCTCTGTGCGCAAGCCATAAGTGTTAGTCCATTCCTAAATGGTCACACCTGATTTTGATAAATCAACAATAACTTAAGTCAATACACAAAATATACAAACTACTGCTAACTTTTCAGGACAAGTGAAATCAAAATCAAGAGTGTAATACAACATTTGCAAGCATGTCAATCATCATTTCAAAGTGTTCATGTATTAGAATCGGTCTGAGTCATTTTACAATTTATTATATATTTTTATCTTTATTGAGTCTAGGATACAAATTGTAAAATCGACTAGATATTGATGGCATAGGTTATCCACAGTCCACCTATCTAAAAAGCCTACCTATCTACAAAAATTACTTATACTAACAATATTACATATCCTGTGCAAATAAAATTGGACCAAACATTCTTCTAAGTATTTGATAAACTTAGACAGAACTCTGTCCGAGTTCAGTCCGAGTTCGGACCGAGTTAGGTCAGTTCAAATTCAAATATTTGTTGCCTCCAAATCTGCATGCAACATTCGTTTGCAAAATCCTAGCATCCGAACTTTGTCCGAACTCTGCCCGAGTTTGGTCCTCAAAACACCTATAAATAGAAGAGAATTTCTCATTTCAAATTACTCATCAATTCATCTTCTCTTCTATCTATTTTTATCCAATAGTGTTTTTCATTGATCTAAAGCTTTTACACTCCACCTATACATCTCTTAGCTAAAGCCAATAACATCTAAGTTGATTTAGAGTCTTTGGTTGTCAGAGTTGTAAAGAGAACATTCATAGTTCAGAACACATTTCTGTTTTCGGAGCCGGTTGTACGTTCGTCGCCAAGCACGGTGTTGTGAAGTCGGTCGTGCACTTGTCACCAAGCACGGTGTTGTAAAGAGACTGCAAGCTCTCAATTATCTTGTGAATAGTGGATTAACAGCAGGCAAGAGTACCCGCGACTGGATTAGTCCTCCAAGAGGGAAACTAGTATATATCGCGGTGTCCACTGAGTTTGATTCTCTGATATCTTGCTAAATTTATTTATTGTCTCTTTATTCACTGCCATAGTTATCTGCTTTTAATTTTTAATTAGTATTTTTTTCGCAGCACTCGCACTCACTCTATGCACCCCCTCTAGAGGTGCTCAACGGCCCTACAATAAGAACATAGATAACTATATCGACAAGTGCCTCAACACATGAGTCATTCTCTGCCCCCATGCACGAGTTAGAATGCTAGAACATTGAAAGACTATATCGGTGAGAGTGCCTCAGTGCACGAGCTATAGAATATTGAATACCCTATCGAGGCATGCCTCAGTTGCACGAGTCAGATGGAAGGAATATACATTGAATACTAAGACATAGAACATAGAATTACGGTATCGAGGCATGCATCGCATGCACAATTCAAAGAATAGAGAACAATCATGTCAAGGCGTGCACACGTGCACGAGAATCATAAAAGATGTCTTCGTTGTGAAGAGGAGTTGTGGCATGAATGTGATGGAACTGTCGGATCTGACATGATGCCTCAAAAATGTTTGGGACCTTCGGATCATTCGTTTGACGAATAATGAGTTGGGGCATGGTGCCATTGAATATTGAAACGAAGAATAAAGTAAGAATACATTGAAAAGAATAGAAAAATGTGAGATGACGTAAAGTCTGAGTTTCGGACTCAAGACTATGTTTGGTTGTATGAGTTTGATGCGCACGTTTCATGGTCGAATGGACTTGAGATATTTCCTGTGCACGGGTGTGGTAATTTCCCTCGTACGGGTTTACGCCGGGACACCGGGACCATTCGGCCTATGAGGGATGAATAATCATTGTTGGTGGACATCTTTTAGGTATGACTTGCGATCTGCTACTGATGTAATAAGCCACAATTGATGGTAAGTTCGACGTCCTTCGGATACTAGGCTATAAAACCCATACGGGATGGATGCCAGGTATCCGGTTTGAAAAAAGAAAAGAAAAGAAAAGGGAAACAAATTAGTTTATTCTGGCACGGTACGCCAATAACCTTCATATAGTTAAGAAACGGCGGACCAATAGTGCAGGAACATAGAGCTCATGTATAGAGCACTTATAACATGACAGGGAAGGAATGAGGCGTATTCACCTTACATCGGTGCAAGGGTAAGTGCATCAATATTTGGAAATAAGTCACAAAACAATACGAGATTGCTATTTATTGCCTGCTTGCTTATGCAAAACGAAATAACATGCTTGCCATGACATCATGCTTTACTAATTTTGAGTATGCCATGAAACAGATCCTAAGGAGAACATAGAAAGATAACTAAATTGTATGTTGCATGAATCAATACATAACAAATGTCGATTTAATTAAGTGGGTCTTTGATCAGTACAGCGAGGACAAAAGTACTAATCCCCCACTAGATTGCTTGCAGGTTCAGAATACATTCTGCCTGCGGTAAAGCTTCGCTTGATCACGCTGAGGCATGGAATGTCGTAGCATTTGAAACGTGAGATCGCATTGACGCTCGGACTTGCAACAGGATTGATGCGGCCGTGATATAGAAGGTATGCTGTATGGAATGATAAAATCCTTTGTAGGCAAGAAAGAACTTGAGTGTTATAGCCAATCTGGCAAATTCAGTTGGGCTATTGAAAGCCTTTGTAATCTCAGTTCATCTATCAATAAAGAGAATTGTTTCGTATACTCTATTTTTTTCCGTTGCTAATATCAAATCAAAGATAACCTTTTGAGAACTTTTTATCTTGCCTTGTACGAGTGCAACTGCAGACTCGTACGACATCACACTCCAGTGGGGACGAACGATTCGAATAAATCGATGCGAGGACGAGCAATTTTTTGGGTCGGGGCGTAACAAATTGGTATCAGAGCTCTAGGCTCAATTTCCTCAGGATGCTTGCTTCGTTTCAATTCCAAAGAGTTGCCCACCACCAATTCAATCACTCTTGACTCTACTCGATGTCGTACTGGATGTTCCATACAATAAGTCTAATACAAATCGTGTAATTTTACCGTATGTGTTTTAGAAATTACATGATATTTGCTGAGAAAGTTATGAAACGTTTATTGCATTAAGTGCAACGAGTAATAAAATATTCATTACTACAACTACAACGAGTCGCGAGATGTGAATTGAGATATTTGTTGCTGCAAGTGCAACAAGTTGTGAAATATGAATCAAAATGTTTGTTGTTTCAATGCAACAGTCGATATGAGAAATATTGGTTGATCGATAAAATAAAAGTCTTGAAATGTTGCGGTATCAAATTCAACGAGTTGTGAATGATGCGTTGCAAGAAAAATGAAAGTTGAAAATTGAATGTGTCAAATAGATTCGAGTATTGGCTTTGAATATCAGAAATAAAACATTGCACGAGATGCAACGGAGAAAACTGAATTAAAATGTTGCACAAGATGCAACGGATGATAATGAATTAAAAATATTGCACGAGAGATGCAACATATGAAACTTAATGATACGTTGCACGAGATGCAACGGAGGGAACTAAAATCATAAATCGATAGAACGAATTGTTCAGTTGTGCACCGAGCTTGTGTTGGCAAATGATCTACATTGACCGAGTTGTGTCGAAATTAGATAAATCAAAAGTTACGGTTGTGATCGACATGACCACTGCAGATGTAACACCCCATTCCCAAAATACTTAGGACCAAGTAAGTAGACTTGCCAGCTGTACAGATACGAAGAATACACCAATATATGGTATCCTCGTATTTGTACATAAATTGTAATAATATAACATGGTAAGCCACGACATTAATAACTAAATCTCATCCACAGCTCAACACAGAGAATATAATAGGTCTCAATAAATAAAATGAGTCAAAAGGATAGCCAGGTGGACATACCCACTCCAAACAGCTATGAAAATAGTATCAACTAATGGGAGTCCAACTTCCTCAAAACAGTAAGAAAGAAGATAAAAGATATCCACTACATAGTCTCGGAGAATAAAGAATGAAATCTAGGTATCAGCAGGAAATGCCTCGTCATCGACGTAAGAAGGATCCAACACTTCTCCGTGCTCCTGTGGATAGTCCTTCTCGTCTAATCCTGCGGTGCGAGAAGGGCAATCTAACTGTCGCAAACGTCAGCACAAAATCTCACAAATCATATATGACTCCGGATGCTTGCAGTCGACAACAGGGGTTTGTCCCTGTTCGCGGTCGGCCTGGAGAAAGATGGCAGCGGTTCTGTGGTGGTACGGTACGGTCAGGCGGCGGGATGGCGGCGTCGGGGCGTGAGGGTCGTGCTGGAGTTGATCCTCTGGGTCGAGGTTCGAGTTACGAGAAAGCTTGCTAGGGTTTTCCCCAACACCTTGGGGAGTCTCAGTTTTTATACTCGGGAACAAAATTCGATTCTCACTCGAATTCCGATTAGCGTCTATTGATTTCTAGGTTCTAATCCGAGAGAAAATAGGTTAGGATAGCTCGGACATCTTATAGGGGATTTGGCTAGCCAAATTTGAAAGATTTGAAGCTCAAATCTCTTCTAGTCCTTTCCCTCCTATTTTTGGATCACACTGGGAGGGGTCGGGAAAAATTTGCTGCTGTAGCAAGGCTACAGTAGCCGCCTCTATGTAAAAATATATTTTATAGCACAAGCATATACACCTATATATTATTTATATACATATATTAACTATAACTATTGAATTAATAATAATAAAATATATAACAAATAATAAAATAATTATGAATAAAAATATGGGGGTTTACATCCTACCCAACTTAAAGAAATTTTGTCCTCGAAACTAAACTAAGGTAGGGGTTAAATGCAATGCAATATTAGGAATTTATGCAAAACGGACCTTGGTCTATGAACAAATGCAGGTAACGATTTTCAGATGTTGTCCTCGCGCTCCCACATAGACTCCCCGGACGAGTGATGCTTCCATGCCATGCAAACCAACGGTATAGATTGGTACTGCAATACCTTCACTCAGTGATCAAGGATACCAACAGGTTGCTCTTCGTACGACAAGCTCGGTCCAACTGTGATTTCAGAGTGATCAAGCACATGATTGTTGTCTACCACGTACCTCCTCAGCTGAGAAACATGGAACATGTCATGTACTCCCTCTAGTAACGGTGGCAAGGCCAATCTATAAGCAACTTCCCCAACACGTTCCAAGATATCGAAAGGACCGGTGTATCTTTGACTCAACTTGCCACGTCCTTCGAACCGAATTGTGCCTCTAGTAGGAGATATCTTCAAGAAAACATAGTCAGCTTCCTTAAACTCCAAAGGTCGATGATGATTATCTGCCCACTGCTTCTGTCGATCCTGCGCTGCTCGCATATGGTCTTGTATCTTTTTCATCTTCTCTACTGTGCTCAACACCAACTCGGGACCCAATAACTGTCGCTCTCCGATGTCGCTCCAATAAATAAGAGATCGGTACTTCCCACCATACAACGCTTCAAACGGAGCCATCTGAATGCTCGCTTGATAGCTATTATTGTAGGAAAACTCTACAAGATAGAGGTGGTCTTTCCATGATCTGCCAAAGTCAAGCATACACGCTCTCAACATATCCTCTAGCGTCTGAATCGTACGCTTTAACTGGCCGTCTGTCTGTGGGTGGTACGATGTGCTAAACTTCAAACGCGTACCCAAACTTTCTTGCATACTCCTCCAAAAGTGTGAGGTAAACCTCGAGTCACGATCCGACACGATTCTAACTGGTACACCGTGTAGCTTCACTATTTGCTTCATATACATATCCGCCAAAACTTCTGTGGACTGCCCTACTCTAAAACGTACGAAATGGGCTGACATAGTAAGTCTATCAACAATCACCCATACCGCATCTCGTCGACTAGGACTCCGAGGAAATCCTGTGACGAAGTCCATCGTAATGTGCTCCCACTTCCACTCGGGAATGGGTAGTGGCTGTAATAATCCGGCCGTCCTCTGGTGTTCGGCCTTCACTTGTTGGCATTCCAAACACTTGGCCACAAAACGAGCTACCTTCTGCTTCATTCCATGCTACCAATAATACAGCTATAAGTCCCGGTACATCTTAGTTCCTCCGGGATGTATAGAGTCAGTCAAAATATGTGCTTCTGCCATCAACTCCTGCCGTAGCTCTCCATTAGGAACATAAATATGATCATCATATCGCAATGTCCCATTGGGATGAATCCTCAATCTCGTCTGCTCTCCTGCATCATTCCTCTCTCGAAGCCGTCGAAATCTAGCATCCAAAGGTAATGCCGCCTTGATCTGATCTACTAATGACGATTGCACTTAGAGATTGACTAACACGCCATCTGCTCCAGGTAATACCACCTCAATACCAAGCTGCTGCAAGTCTCTGATCAACTCCTTCTGCGTAGTCAAGAAGTGTGCCATGGACTTACGGCTTAATACGTCTGCCATAACATTAGCCTTGCCCGGATGATAATATATCTCGATCTCGTAATCTTTCATCAACTCCAACCAATATTGCTGTCATATATTCAACTCTTTTTTGTGTGAACATGTACTTGATGCTCTTATGATCAGTGTAGATATCAACCTTCTCGCCGTAAAAGTAGTGCCTACATGGCTTCAAAGCAAAGATAACCGCTGCAAGCTCTAGATCATGGATTGGATAATTCTTTTCGTGTACCCTCAACTGTCTCGATGCATATGCTACTATATGGCCATGCTGCATCAATACGCATCCTAATCCCTTCCCAGATGCATCGCTGTAGATCACGAATCCTCCCAGGCTAGATGGTAGTTTCAAGACGGGTGCAGTAGTCAAGCGCTTCTTCAACTCGTCGAAAGCGGCTTGACACCCATCGGTCCATACAAACTCCTGATCCTTGTAAGTTAGTCGAGTCATAAGCCCTGCTATTCTAGAGAAACCTTCTACGAACCTTCGGTAATATCCCGCAAGTCCAAAAAAACTTCTCACCTCAGAAGTCGATGTAGGAACGGGCCATGCCTTGACTGTTTTGTTCTTCTCAGGATCTACCGATATGCCATCTCCAGTAACAATATGCCCAATAAACGAAACCTCCTTGAGAAAGAAGTCACACTTGCTCAACTTTACAAAAAGTTGCTCATTTCTCAAGATTCCCAAAACTGTCCGTAGATGCTGCTCATGCTCCTCTTGGCTCTTCGAGTATATCAAGATATCATCTATAAAGACGACTACAAATTTATCCAAGTACTAATGAAAGATCTTGTTCATTAAGTTCATGAAGATCGCGGGAGCATTGGTCAACCCGAAAGGCATGACCAAGAACTCGTAGTATCCGTACCTCGATCGAAACGTCGTCTTCGGAATATCTTCCTTCCGAACCTTCAGTTGGTGATAGCCTGATCGCAAGTCGATCTTTGAGAATACCTTAGACCCACTCAGCTGGTCGAATAAATCGTCTATGCATGAGAAGGGGTACTTGTTCTTCACCATCACTGCATTCAAGGCTCTATAGTCGATACACATGCGCACTGTCCCGTCTTTCTTTGGCACAAAAAGAATGGGTGCTCCCCATGGTGATGCACTGGCACGAATAAAGCCTTTGTCACGACCCACACCCACTGTGAGGGTACGAGAACGTAACAACGTCCAGCCTATGCCGCAGTGTCGGCGGTAGAACGCTGTCCTAGGTCACAACATCTAACAATATAATTCTAAGCAGTTTATACTCCCCGAATGGGGGTGACATAGAAGTAAGTAAACTCAATCACAATTAAGAAAGAAGAAGCACGATATGATATAGAACTCAAAAAAATACAGATGATCAGAAGAGTCTAAGATAACATCTCAGCAAATATCCAGAATACAAGTCTCAACTACTGAATATGAAAGAATATATACAACCTAGATCTCAAAGACAAAAATAAAGCCTAACTGAACTAGTCTCAAAACAATATAAGTAAGATAAAGCCTAACTAAGCTAGTCTAGACAATAGGGGTAAAGTCATCAGCTAGAGCTGGGTCCTCCTGAGGGTCCAGCTCACAAGTGTCGTCTAGGGCTGCCCCATAGAAGGTATCCACACAGGACTCCTCCTCGTCCTCTGTAATATTTTCAACAGGTCCAGTCAGGACAGGAGCGAGCACAATACATCTCAACAGATCATAGCAGGTTAGAAAATATAAACATGCAGTAGAGTAAGATACATGAAACTGAAAGGAAGTACATGATGTAAAAGAAGAGAACTGTATGTAAATAGCTACTGTATATAGAGAACTAATAGTGGCTAGTGATGTAGAGTACAGGATAGCACATGTGAACATGACAGATTAGTACATGATCTACACTAAAGAGTTTCACATGATCTACACTACTATGGAATTTGTTTACATGACTATTAGCACTCTCCCGTTTTCGCCAATCAATACACAAGGATCTAAGCAGGTTATGTTATTATACATGATATCACATGAAGGCCCATGAAAGGGTGCACATGATAGTATATATGAGGGCTCTGTGAACATGAGAGTACATGATTCACAAGAGTGTACATGTATGGTGAAAGCACAGGAGTACATGATGAAAGTGAAATGCACATGACACAGTGTACCCGATGCTGCCGAGGGGGATAACATCGCATGAAGAGATCCATATAGTAGTAATCCATGATAATGTCGTGACAACATTAAGTAAAGTAATCTAAAGCAGGAATATAATTCTAACAAGTTATGAAATGATCAGAGAATGTACTCGCCTGGTATCTGAGTGTCCGAATAAAATATACTGTCCGATGAGAGGTGTCTGGCTCCTAATCAGAACAGCACAAGTCACAACAAGTCTAAAATGATAACAAGATGCAATTTAATGCATTCTAAATGAATCTATGTCAATCTAGGCCAAAGTCAACTCTTGGTCAACTCTGGTCAACCCTAGAAGTCAAACTAGGTCAACTAGGTCAAACAAGTCTATACTAGTCTAACTAGTCTATTCTAGGCCTAATTAGCCTATTCTAGCAAGCACACACCATCTCTAGGCTATTAAGCCAACTACACAGTCACTAGGCATTCAAACCACATACCTAGGCTATGAGCTATAGGTATACACCTATAGGCAATGTCATGCCTATACCAAACCACATATCTACATATACACATATATTAATATATCTAAATTAATATAATAACACACATTATAAATATATATGTAAGTATACATACACATAGAGGGGTAGATGTGTGCTCTAGGCATGTGTCATATAGGAGTAACAGTGATAGTGTCATGTGTGTGTGTGAGAGAGTGAACCATAGGTGATAGTGTCATGTAGGTTGTGTGTAGTGTGTTCCCTGTGTACAGGAAAATAGACATGAATGTGTGTGTATGGGATACTTAGAAATAGGCATGTACATGTGTGTGTGTGAGTATTTGTGGCTGTGTGTGTGTGTCATAAGTCATTTAGATAGCTTATCAGTGAATTAGGCAAAAGGGTGCTAAGTTCTCTGATTTAAAACAAAGTGATAGTGATAATGGGAAAATCAGTGATATATATACAAGTGTATATCAATTCCAGGTTTTGTGAATGACAATGCCTCTGAATTTCAGGTTTCTGGAACTAAACGACAGTTCAATTCAGTTATATGAATGCTTAGTTTATGTCATGCTAGGTCTCATTAGGACATTAGGACATGAATGAATGTCAAGATTTCTAAGGAATGCAACATGTATACTAGTTTATGTTAGCATCTAGTGTAGGCCCAAGAACATGTGAAAGGGGGTTCAATGTGTCAAGTGCTAGGTGTGTATGCATTTACAAAGTGTGTTATGTGTGTAGAGAGGAAAACAGTGTGAATACAGTGAATAACTATGTATGCAAATCTCAGAAATCATCTGGGAATGTCAAATTCAGTGAATGGTGATAAACTTAGGAAATTAAGTGATGGCAGTTAACAATCCTACAGCTAACGCATCAACCCAAACCAAAGTTGAACAAAAACCCTTAGTTAACTTCAAACCTAACATATATAGATGAGAACATGGTAATTAATCATGGAAATTTGGTTTGGAGAGATACCTAAACTCAGAAATAAGGAAACAGTTCATAATCCTGGGATTGACAGTTCAAAGAACATAGGATTTAAAAGCAAATTTTAAACCAAATTCAACTTGACAGTTAGCAACCAATCTCACATTTCAAACCCTATTGCATCAACACAAATCGAATTGAATATGTACTTCAACCCTAACACATGTGGGTGAGTCTAAACTAACATTAACATCATTAAAAATCAGTAAAATGACAGATTAAAATCAGGAAATCAAATTCAGCACAGCGTATCAGCGTGTATCAGTGCATATTGGAAATTTCATGAATTCGACCTAATTAATCATTAAAATTACAAAGTAAAGGTTGGTAACTAGGTGCCACATATGTGTACGTGTGTCTCGAGTCCTTTTGTGTCATCCAGAGCCGGATACGGCGTGTCGATACATCATGAACCACTCTCGTGCACACACAGACACGTTGTCTCGTGCATGCGTGCACTTGTGTCTAGGACACGACACACGACACGTGTGGCCACGTGGTCATGTCCATGTGTAGCCCACGTGTCAGGCTACATGTTCGACACCCTGAGGGGTGTCCATGATGTGTCCAATGCGGACACGAACTCTGTTTCGTGCGTGCCTGTGTACGTGTACAGCCGCCTGCGCGACAGCGCGCGGCCAGTGCGAGTGTGTTTTCTCCACGTGTACTCCACGAGATGCTCCCAAACTTTGGGAGCATGGTGACAGTCATTGCCCCTTGCTCCCCACAAAATTTTGGGTCTCGATGTGTCCTGTGTCTCGAGTTATAGCCCCCGATAGGCAGGACACAGCCTAGGGCTCGTGCTGCGTGTCCAAGCCAAAAATCATGACACAAACGGACATGAAATACTAAACAACCTTCACAAATATTAATACACTCACCTAGATCTACAAATCTATGCAATTAGTTTTCAAAAATACAAAAATAATTTCCTAAGTGGCATTTCTATAAACACCTATATTCCTATTATGATACATGTCCGATACGGACACGAAATGGACACGAATTGTGCCCAAATTTCGTGGGCAGTTAGGTAACCACTAAACCTAACCTATTATGCAAGAAAATAAGGAAGAAACAAGGGTTTAGGTGGTTTACCTATTGAGTATCAAAACTCAAGGAAGAGCTTCAAAGAGGGGATTCCAAATGGCAACTCCAAATCTCCAATCAATACACAAACTGAGGTGATCCTCCAAAAACACTATATAAACATAAATTAGATCCTATTGCAAAAGACTAGGATTAAAAAGGAGCTAAAATAAATTAATTAAGAATTTTGAGCATAGGGAAAAATACCTTTCCACCAAAATTAGGACAAACCTAAAAAGAGGCAAGAACACTCTTAAGAGACTACTTATAGGCAAGGGAAACCTAATAGTGGCTGCCATGGTTGGGTTAGGATTAGTCTTGGGCTTAATTCATAGGCCTAAGGCTTAAACACTAGACTTAAAATTGGTAACTCGTAAGTAATTGACTTAAGTCACTAGTCATGGACTAATTCCACCCAAACTAATCCTCCCTACTTTAAAACTAATTTCTAATTAATAAAGTAGGTTAACTAGAGTTAAACTAGGGTCACCAACTAGGATTAGTTTCTAGGTTAGTCTACAAAGTCTCAACTAGTTAAGACTAACATAACACATAGCAATATTTAATTAATATTAAATTTACACAAATTCCCATAAATCCTAAAATGACCAAAACACCCTCTAGGCTAAAATGTACTAGTTAAACATCCTAATCACATGGCTAGGCTCTAGGTCAAACTGTCTCTAGGGTTACACAAGCAAGACACCAAATCACAAGTCATAATTTTAAATAGTTTAAAAATAATTAAAAATCACCAAAAATCATAATATGAAATAAATATCAATAAATTATAATTATAATTTCCAAATTTCAAAATTACACTCATCTGGAAAACTGGGTGTTACAGCCTTTCTCCAACAGGTCATCAATCTGCGTCTTCATCTCTACCAATTCCTTGGGTGCTAGACGATATACTCGAGATGAAATAGGCTCGGCTCGGGAATAAGCTCAATAAAAAACTCAATATCTCGGTCAGGCGGTAGTCCTGGCAAGTCCTCGGGGAACACATCCTCGAACTCGATGATAACAGGGTGCTGAGGGGCGTCCTACATCATCATGTGAGTCCCCAATGCAGGTGTATCGCTTCTCAAGGCTTCTTCCTTGGTGAACTCGAACTCCGTCGCATTCGGTGGTCTAAAGAAAATACTGCCCTTATGGCAGTCTATAAGAGCGAACTGCTGCTCAACCAACCCATCCCGAGAACTACATCAAAGGTTGGCATAGGGAATACAAGTAGTCGTGCTCTCATCTCCCTACTACATATCACTATAGAAAAATCTCTACAAATACCACTAACAAGTACAACTCCTCCTCCAGTGAGGATTCTAATATTTTTGGATAAGGATGACATGGATATATTGTGTCTAGTGGCAAAGCTAATGGCTATGAATGAATGGGTGGCTCCAGTATCAAATAATATAATGGCAGCACTACAACAAAAATACCTTTTAATGACGGCTAAAAAGCATCATTAGTTGCAAACCATGACGCTTTTTTTCTCAGTCCAAGAGTTATGAAATCGGGTGTTATAAATGTTATTAAAAGTGTTATAGATAATTCATCCAAAACCGTCATTAATAGGTTGAATTTCTGCTACGTTTTATTTTTAAAGCGTTATGGATAGTTATGAAAAACCGCTGTATATGGTCGTTGTATCACATTTATAACGCTCTATACTGCATGACATTCCAAATGCTGCTCAATTCAATTCGAAAACAACCACTTTGAACCATATTCACAACAAAGTATTGAAATGTAATATAAAGTACCATTCTCCATTTTATTGTCTCAAAATAGAGTATTTTAGCTACCATTCTACATTTTTCCATTTCATTATATACATCTTCTCAAAATATATAGAGTATCCAATATAGAGTACACTTTAGCTACATCAAAACTATCGACATCAAAAATCTCACATATACTGTAGCGAAGAAGCACACTTATAACGCTTCAACTTGGTCACATGAAGACTGTCCATAGCACATGTACGTATAGCAAACCCCTAAAAAAGAAAGCAAAACCCTCACTTTTAGAGTCTATCAATTTTAGAGTCTGTGATTTATATCGAAAAACCGAGAGTATCATAGTACTCTAATAAAAACCGAAACCGACAAATAAAGTAAAACATCCAGGCATGGCATAGTGGACGTAGTCCCAAAATCAATGACACATGCATGCTAATGGAGATGTCAATCCCGAAATAGAAATACTCCCAACTAATATATACCCGCATGTGAATTATATCGAAAAGCTCCCAACAAAAACACCCACAGTACCAAGTTAAACCCATCATGCATAATAGATACCCAACCAACAATTTTAATCCAAATAGCAAAACATCTCCTACAGCAAAGAAATCTTTCCCAACCCAACAAGTATAATAGGAAAAACCTAAACCATCATCCCACAACAAGTATAGGAAGGAGAACCCAAGCAACAATTTATACAAGAAACCCAAACCAACAATGCATGCATCACAAATAATTCCAACAGCAGCTAGGTAACCCGAAACCGAAAATGATCCAACAGCAAGTAAAGAACCGAACATGATCTAAAGATCATTCCCGCTTCACAAACAAAGACAATCGTAGGATCATCAAGCCAAAATTGAACCCAACACGTATCAGTCGATTGAAACCCTTTTTATGTAGGGATTGAGATCCAACAACACCATCGACAAACAAAATAAACCCAAAAACTAAAATCAATCAAGAGTTTAGAATTTATACCCCAGAATTTGGTGTCGAAATTCGATGGGTGCCTTCGGACTCGGCTCGCAGGCACGCACAGTGCCTCGCCGGGTCGCAGCTACAACTGTGGAGAGGCTACATCATCGATACGAAGGTATCCTCACATCCGTGTCCAGTATCGACTCGTACAAACACGAGCGTATCTACACCTAGAATGAACAATCTAACAGTACCAACATACAAACTACGACCAACGACAAGAAACGAAATAAGATATATAAGATTTCTTAGATAAGGATCAATCATCATCTGCTGTACTAGCGTGCCGTAATACGTATAGGATACATCCCGACACGAAGCCAGTGTATCCGATACAATCTGCAACGCTTTGGTTCATTTGGTCGAACGACCATCACCAAGAGTATCAGAGTACTCTAATAAAAATCGAAACCGACAAATAAAGTAAAACATCCAGGCATGGCATAGTGGACGTAGTCCCAAGATCAACGACGCATGCATGCTGATGGAGATGTCAATCCCGAAATAGAAATACTCCCAACTAATATATACCCGTATGTGATTTATATCGAAAGGCTCCCAACAAAAACACCCACAGTACCAAGTTAAACCCATCATGCATAATAGATACCCAACCAACAATTTTAATCCAAATAGCAAAACATCTCCTACAGCAAAGAAATCTTTTCCAACCCAACATGTATAATAGGGAAAACCTAAACCATCATCCCACAACAAGTATAGGAAGGAGAACCCAAGCAACAATTTATACAAGAAACCCAAACCAACAATGCATGCATCACAAATAATTCCAACAGCAGCTAGATAACCCGAAACCTAAAATAATCCAACAGCAAGTAAAGAACCGAACATGATCTAAAGATCATTCATGCTTCACAAACAAAGACAATCGTAGGATCGTCAAGCCAAAATTGAACCCAACACGTATCAGTCGATCGAAACCCTTTTTATGTAGGGATCGAGATCCAACAACACCATCGACAAACAAAATAAACCCAAAAACTAAAATCAATCAAGAGTTTACAATTTATACCCCAGAATTTGGTGTCGGAATCCGAAGAGAGCCTTCAGACTCAGCTCGCAGGCACGCACAGTGCCACGCCGGGTCGCGGCTGCAACTGTGGAGAGGCTACATCATCGACACGAAGGTATCCTCACATCCGTGTCCAGTATCGACTCGTACAAACAGGAGCGTATCTGCACCCAGAATAAACAATCCAACAATACCAACATACAAACTATGACCAACGACAAGAAACGAAATAAGATATATAAGATGTCTCAGATAAGGATCAATCATCATCTTCTGTACTAGCGTGCCATAACGCGTATAGGACACGTCCTGACACGGAGCCAGTATATCCGATACGATCTGCAACACTTTGGTTCATTTGGTCGAACGACCATCACCAAGAGTATCAGAGTACTCTAATAAAAACCGAAACCAACAAATAAAGTAAAACATCCAGGCATGGCATAGTGGACGTAGTCCCAAAATCAATGACACATGTATGCTAATGGAGATGTCAATCCCGAAATAGAAATACTCCGAACTAATATATACCCGCATGTGATTTATATCGAAAAGCTTCCAACAAAAATACCCACAGTACCAAGTTAAACCCATCATGCATAATAGATACCCAACCAACAATTTTAATCCAAATAGCAAAATATCTCCTACAGCAAAGAAATCTTTCCCAACCCAACATGGATATAAGGAAAACCTAAACCAACATCCCACAACAGGTATAAGAAGGAGAACCCAAGCAACAATTTATATAAGAAACCCAAACCAACAATACATGTATCACAAATAATTCCAACAGCAGCTAGGTAACCCGAAACTGAAAATGATCCAACAGCAAGTAATGAATCGAACATGATCTAAAAATCATTCGCGCTTCACAAACAAAGACAATCGTAGGATCGTCAAGCCAAAATTGAACCCAACACTTATCAGTCGATCGAAACCCTTTTTATGTAGGGATCGAGATCCAATAACATCATCGACAAACAAAATAAACCCAGAAACTGAAATCAATCAAGAGTTTAGAATTTATACCCCAGAAATTAGTGTCAGAATCCGAAGGAAGGCTTCGGACTCGGCTCATAGGCACGCACAGTACCTTGCCGGGTCGCGGCTGTGACTGTGGAGAGGCTTCGGACTCGGCTCCCCAAATGCAATTACACTCCCTTGAACAAGAACAAACAGAAAAAAATCAAAGAACACAAGCATTTGGTACTTACAATTATTTCATCGAACATGAAGCGCACATAGAACAATTCCCAACAAAATCTTTTTAGGGAAAAATCTAAATCAAAATCACTCACTTAATCAAGAGAAGCCAATGATGATGCAGCCCTTTTCGGATCATCGCCGACGTGGACGGAGACGTCGGGAAACCCTAAAAGAACCCTAATTTTGGAGAGATGGATGCATGTATGGTTGTCAAAAATTAGAAAATTTTACTAAAATCATGTCGAGGCAGAATTTAGGGCATAAAATAAGCAATGATCGAGATTTTAGGACAAACCGGTGGTGAAGGCTACGCCGGTGACAACCTTCCCTCTGCGGTGGAGTCTGTAACCGAGGGAGGCGAGGAACGGGCTGAGGGAAGTTAGGGAGCGGGGAGCGGGCTGAGGGGAGTTGGGGAGCGGGGAGTGGGCTGAGGGGAGTTGGAGAGCGGGAGGAGAAGGAGAAGGAGAAAGAGAGAGGGTTTAGAATTTTTCTTAAGTGCAGGAGAATTGCGGGGGAGTCGATGTTTTGACTTAAATTTTTGTGCTTTTTCTATAACTCTCGTATCATTGGAGCACTATCAATAACGTTTTTTAATGTAAACCGTCATAGATTCTAGTCTTGCTGAACTTTGATGACGCTTCCACATCAGCCGTCATGAAAATCACTTATCAAGCGTCATTAATAGGTCTTTTTGTTGTAGTGCAGGAACGAACGTAAGTTAAACCATACCTACTATGACGTCCACCTCTGGCTCTGCCTCCTCGGCAAGTAGTGCAAAAGCCCTTTCCACTTTCTAATTGCCCGTTTGAGCTCTAGCATGCTAGAATTGGGCTGTTTGATGGGGTAAGGGTGGTCGTGGTGCTCCTGGTCCCGCAATCGCTAGCCTCTGCTGCTGATTCCGTGGAGTAGTCCTCTGAAATGAGCAATCTTTAGCCTGGTGCTGGCTCGATCCGCAAACTAAATAATGTTCCAGCCGTCGTCTACAATCTCTCATAACATGACCAACTTTGCCAAAAAATGGCAAGTGGCCTTCTCCTGTGCCTGGTATGGCCCAGTCTTCTGGAGATGCTGGCGGGGGGAGGACGTCCCACTGGCCCTCCTGTAGTGATCTTAGTTGGTCCCATGGTCGAAGTAGCTCGTTGGTGTGCCTTTTTGCCTACGGCCTCCTGAGTTCTAGCCTCTGCCAGAACAGCTGCTTGGGAGACCCTCGACTCAGAGCTAGCGTATCTCTGCAACTCAATACTCAGGCCTCTATGAAATCTTTTGGCCTTCTCCAGCTCCGTCGTAACCAACCCCGGCACAAAACGACTCAACCGACTAAACTCGGCGTCGTACTCATCGACTGTCATGCTTCCCTGTTCCAAGTATAGGAACTGGTCATAGAGCACATCCTTGGCAGTGGCGGAGAAAAACTTCTTATTGAACAGCTTTTTGAATTCCTCCCATGTCTGATCAACACCTAGCCGTCTCTCCTCTGCGGCCCACCAATCGTAAGCATTTTCTTCCAAATGTAACTTAACTGCCGTCATCCATAGATCTGCGGATAACTCCGAAGCCTTCAAGAGATTTTCTGTCTTAACCAGCCAATTGGGGATTCCGATGACGTCTTCAGTGCCCTTGAAGTACGAAGGATTGATGTTGCAGAATCCCTCGATAGAGCCTACCGAGGCTTGGGGTGCTCGGGTCAATGTTGTCTCCAAACATCTCCTAATGGTCTCGCTCTGTTGCATCTGGGCCTGTACTAAGTCCTGGAGGATCTGGTATGTAGAAGTCCTACCAGCCTGAGGAGCGCATGAGCTACTGTGGGGACATACATGGCATCTGGGGCATAAACTGTGGGACACCCTGTGGCCCGTACTGTGGAGGATATAAAGGATATGGAAGGAGATATTGTGGTGGGTATGATGGAGGATACTGAGGTGGATACTGTGGAGGATACTGGGGTGGATATGGTGGTGGATACTATGGAGGCTGTTGTGGTGGATAGTGTGGAGGCTGCTGTGGTGGATAAGATGGTGGATATGGGGTCAGAATCTGTGGTGGAAACTGAGGTGGATAGGGTGGCGGAGGGTTTTCGGGGCCTGTCTGTCCCACTTGAGGTGCCGGGACTTGCTGCTGAGTAGTGGGTGGTGTCATCACAGGCTGTAGTCGGGATGGTACTGGAGTGGTCGGGGACATGGGTGGCTGACCCACTGGTCCTTCTTGAGCAGTGGTGTTTCCATCAGTAATGGCGAGAGGAGTAGTGCGACCACTACGATGATTCATCCTATTACTACAAAAAAAGTGTCTTTCTGGGACACCAACAAATCCATCTTAAAAAGGCCTAAGTCAGTCCTAAATCGTAATTTAGGATGAATTTTAGGACGGTATTCGACAGTGCTATTAGGGTGGCGTGGCAAAAAGTTTTAGGACGGAAAAAGTCGTCCTAATTTGGATTTAGGGTCGAAAAATCTAACCGTGCCAAATGGGTTTGGATTATTAAATATTTATGACGGCTTATTAAACTGTACCAAAATAGAAGAGTTTATGACGAATAACATCCGTCCTAGACAAATTTGCCAGCGTCACAAAAGAATATCATTTATATATAAGATAATTACATAACTGTCCCAAAAGTAATACTTCTGACATTACCATTTGCATTTTCCAGCCATAAAATATAAAATTTAAATACACATAACAGTATTCATATGATCAGGTGTATCAAACTTAAGCTTGTTCTCAGATGTATCTCCCGATGTCGGAGCTCCCATACAAAAAAATCTTAACATCAAGGTTGAAGACAAAAAAAATTCATATATAACTCTAATGTTCAATTGAAAAACAACATAAATGCTTAGCATTAAGTATTCTTTGCCAACATTTTCAAAATAAATCCAAAAGTTAATACATCACACACACCATCAACTACAAAATCAATCCATTCTTTACCAACATTTCCATATATAACATAATACATCACACACCATCATCAGTTACAAAACATAACATCACACACAGCATTCTGCACCATTATACACATCATTCTCCAAAATATTGTAATAACTTCCTCTTTGAGTTCAGTCCTAAGCTCATTCTTTACCGCCTCAATCCCTTTCTTATGCTGCGCCTCTTGCTCCTGACGCTCTTTCTTAATGCGTCAGTCTCTTCCAAAATCATATTCCAGTTGCGAAGGCAATCATGGAACGATGGTATTCTTGAAATCACATGATCACAACATGGAGAAGATGATTTACTTAATTGAAAAGCATGATATACATTATTGATTGTGTATAGAAGTAAATTAAATCCACACTTGTGGTGCCAGTCGAAATATCACCAAAGATCCATCTGAAAACGTGCTAGAGAAATAATCTGATCCCAAAAGAACTTGAACAAAGATTGACGACCCTTAGAAAAATAAAACATTGATTATAACATTTAGAAGCCTTTTTACACTGATGCATTCTCTGAAGTAATATTATAAAGAAACAAGTATTAAAAAGAGAGCAAAAATAGAGCACACAGAACTTACGTGGTTCGGCAATACCTACATCCACGGGAGAAGAGGAAAGCTTTTCATTAGTTTTGTCACTCTTGCAATACAATGAGAGAAAGCCTATTTTTATAGGCAAGTTTGGCTCCTAAACTATTGGTTAGTTGTAACCAAGTAGATAACAACAAGATGTAGGTTACAACAAATTAGTTGTAACAAGGTGGAGGTTGTAACAAAGTTCTAGCAACAAGATGCACTATATCCTCTTCTCCAACACTCCCCCTCATGTTGGTGCAAAAATGTCAATTGATCCCAACTTGGTCAAAATATCTTGAAGCCGATCTATTGTCAAACCCTTGGTAAAGATGTCGGCTAACTGATCTTTGTTTCTTGTGTAGGGTGTGCATATAGTATTCTCTTCCACCTTCTCACGAACAAAGTGACAATCAACCTCTATATGTTTGGTCCTCTCATGGAACACAGGATTAGATGCAATGTGAATGGCCGATTGGTTATCACAATACATCTTCATAGGTAAAGAGGGTTTAAATCCCAAATCACATAATAGTGCATGAAGCCAAACCAATTCACTTGATGTGGAGGCCATCGATCGATACTCAGCTTCTGTACTGGAGCGTGCAACTACCGATTGTTTTTTACTTTTCTACGTTACAAGATTTCCACCAACGAAGGTACAAAATCCGGTGGTAGAGCGTCTATCCGTCTGACTACCAGCCCAGTCTGCATCTGTGTATCCTTCAACATCGATATGTCCATTTTTTCTCATCCAAATGCCATGACCTGGAGACCCTTTTAAGTACTGGAGAACTTTATTTGTTGCCTGCAGATGTTTGTCACATGGTTTATGCATAAAACGACTAATCAAACTTACAACATAAGAGATATCAGGTCTAGTAATAGTAAGATAGATTAGTCTTCCTAGTAGACGTTGGAACTGCTCAATATCCTGTAAAGGTGTACCTTCAGAACTTAGTTTAATAGAGGTATCTACAGGAGTTGGAACTGCTTTAGTCCCAAGTTTTCCAGTTTTCTTTAGCAAATCCAAGCAGTATTTACGTTGGTTAAGAAATAAACCTTTACGTGAGTAGGCAATCTCCATACCTAGAAAATATTTTAGACTTTCCAAGTCCTTTACAGCAAATCATTGCTCCAAATTAGATTTGAGTTCCTTGATCGCTTCCTCATTGTTCCCTGTTATGATAAGATCATCAACATATACAAGTACAACTGTTACTCGACTCTCATTCTTTTTAATAAATAATGATGAATCATTGACACTTCTTTTGAAACCATTTATTACAAGAGCTGAACTGAGCTTGGCATACCATGCCCTTGGTGATTGTTTTAGGCCATACAAGGCCTTTTGTAGTTTACATGCCATCCCTGGTTGGGCTTCACATGGGTGTCCTGGAGTCAACTTCATGTAAACTTCTTCTACTAAATCGCCATGTAAGAATGCATTTTTAACATCCATTTGATATAAATTCCATTCACAATTTACATCAATTAATAATAAAACTCGAATAGTGCTCATTTTTGCAACAGGTGCAAAGGTCTCCTTATAGTCTATTCCATAAGTTTGTATAAATCCCTTAGCCACCAACCTAGCTTTATGCCTTTCTACTGATCCATCACTGTTGTATTTAATTTTATATACCCATTTGCAACCAACAGGTTTTTTTTCATAAGGCAATTTTACTATTTACCATATTTTGTTATCGACAAGAGCTTGAAGTTCTTCTTCCATTGCTTTTCGCCACACTTCATGAGCATTGGCTTCATAAAAATTGGTTGGTTCAGTAACAATTTTTCTAAGAAAGGTACGATGAGAAGGAGAAATGGAGTCATAAGATAAATAATCTTGTATAAAATTAGAGGAAGTATGATAGGAGTAAAAGTCTCGTAGTCTTGTTGAAGTTTGTCTTTCTCTAGTAGATTTACGAAGAGGAAGAGTAGGCTCGATATCGGAAGGTGGTGAAGTATCAGAGGTATCAACAGACACCTCATCAACAATCGGTAACGGTGTGAGTGTGTTCCCCCCTGCGGTGCAACACTACTTGCGAAATCGTCAATAACCGGTAACGGTATGTGTGTGTTCTCCCCCTGCGGCGCATCATTACTTGAGAAAAAAGGTACGTTCTCAGAAAAATTCACATCACGTGAGATAAAAAGTTTTCCTGATGTTGGATCGAGGCATTTATAACCTTTTTTTGTAGAGGAGTATCCCAAAAAGATGTATTTTATTGATCGAGAGTCAAGTTTATCTCTTGGATAGGTAAAACATGCACAAAACAAAGACACCCAAAAACTCTCAGATGAGAAATATTTACTTTATGCCTTTTTAGAACTTCGATTGGTGATCTAAAATCAAGGATTCGACTCGGAAGTCGATTTATTAAGTATGTAGCTGTAAGAACACCATGTGACCAGTATCATTTAGGAACATTCATTTGATGCATCAGTGCTCGTGTGACTTCTAAAATATGCCGATTTTTTCATTCTGCAACTCCATTTTGTTGTGGAGTGTCAACGCAACTTGTTTCATGAATGATGCCCTCCTTCTGAAGATGGTTACCAAGAAGAGTCATAGTGTACTCGGTACCATTATCAGAGTGGAGGATTTTAATGCGAGCCGAAAATTGAGTGAGAATCATGGATTGAAAATTTTAAAAAACTGAGACAACTTCATTTTTATGTTTGAGTAAATAAATCCAAGTGGCTCTTGAGAAATCATCAATAAATGTTACATAGTATTTAAAACCGTTATAAGATTCGGTTAGGGCAGGTCCCCAAACGTCAGAATGAATTAATTCAAATGGTGCAGCAGTAACATTGGTTGAGGTGCCAAAAGGTAATCGAGTCTGCTTCGAAAATTGGCATACCTCACAAAGATTATTTTGAGCAACAAGATCAGGAAAAATACGGGATAACGAGCGAGCAGACGGATGTCCTAAACGCTTATGCCAGAGGGTCATTGTTTGGGAAACAAAAGCTTGAGGTGCGCTTTTCAAAACATAAAGATCATGAGATAATACTCCTTTACCAATCGTCCTCCCCGTGACTCGATCCTGAAAAACAACATCAGAAGGGGAAAAAATGACATTACAATTCAGATCGTTAGTAACTTTAGCAACCGAAAGCAACTTTAAAGAAAATGACGGTATATATAGAGCATCAGTCATAGGGCGGGGATGAAAAAAAGATAGTTTTCCTGATCCAAGAACAGGAACAGTAGTGCCATTAGCTATTGACACTGTTTCTTTGTCCCGGGAAATAAAATGTAAAAGGGAACTCATATCATTTGTCATATTATCCGTAGCACCAGAATCAATAATCCAATTTGATGACTGAAACAATGAGGAAGTGAGAGCATATAGATTACCTGTCAGATGGGTAGATGGCTCGGAGCACAATTCAACATTACTAAATTTTTGAAGCATTCTAGTCAGTTCTCCAACCAAACTTTTTTCTTCAGAACCAAGTGTAGTGCTATTAGCCACAGATGTAGTGGCATTGTTAGCCACTCGTCGTTTTGGATCTTTTGTGGGTCTAAGATGGGGATGCAAATCCCAACATCGATCCTTTGTATGATAGGGTTTATGGCAATGTTCACATAGTCATCGTGAGGAACCAACCACTTCATTATTTGAGCGTTTTTCAACTTTACGATTGCCTACCACTAATGCACTTGATTCTGATTTGAGACTTTTAGTCTCACCACCCATTACCAAACGACGAGTTTCTTCCTTCTGAATGATAGAGCAAACTGCGCTGAGAGATGGAACTTCAGTACCGAGAAGTATTGGTCCACGTAGGGCCTCATATTCTGGTTTAAGACTTGCAAGAACCTAAAAAAGTTTGTCTTGCTCCGCACGTTGCTGAAGAACTTTGAAATCAGTAGTAGGAGGACGATAAATATTAAGTTCATCCCACATACTTTCAATTTTCCGAGATGCTCGGTAAACGAGGTCTCCTCTTGCTTACATCCAGCAGCTTGTTGTTGAAGTTGAAAGATCCGCGCACCATTCTCTTGGTGGCCATAGAGATCTTTGACAGAATCCTAAAGATCTTTAGCTATTTCTGAAAAGGAGAAAATTTTAGAAATTTTACCTTCCATTGAATTAAGGAGCCATGACATGACTTGATGATCATGAGTTTGCCATTCTTCGAACTTAGGATCATCCTTTTTTGGAGCCTTCGTCGTTCCAATGATGTGCCCCAATCTCGATCTTCCACTTAGGGCGAGATATGCTGCACGAGACCATGGAACGTAGTTGAGGCCATTCAAGAGGACGGAGGTAAGCTTGATGTTGGACCCTCCATGCACATCCGATTCGGCCATCCGTATTCTACGAAGTGAGAAGAGACAGGAGGAACAGGATCCCAATTACGTATATGTAACACAGATCTCCGGCCTGACCATCGACCTTGTTCATATACGAGAAATTGAGAAAACCTGCTCTGATACCATAAAGAAACAAGTATTAAAAAGAGAACAAAAATAGAACACACAGAACTTACGTGGTTCGACAATGCCTACATCCACGGGAGAATAGGAAAGCTTTTCATTAGTTTTGTCACTCTTACAATACAATGAGAGAAAGCCTATTTTTATAGGCAAGTTTGGCTCCTAAACTATTGGTTAGTTGTAAACAAGTAGATAACAACAAGATGTAGGTTACAACAAATTAGTTGTAACAAGGTGGAGGTTGTAACAAAGTACTAGCAACAAGATGCACTATATCCTCTTCTCCAACACATTACATGTGTCATTACTCTACATGAACTAGTTCTTGTAGAAAACTCAGAGAATTTCATAAAAAAAGATAAACAAATATGCCAAATAACATGTTGTAAACTTGAGTTGAAGGTAATATCACATCTAAACTTTTACAAGAACAAATCATTTCTAGTGCTTACTACTTACAGTATAAATAGAGAACTTTATTACGAAGGTATCAGTACTACTTATAGTATAAGTATCCAACTTTATAATGACAGCATAGCCTAGAAACAAGTGTTGAATGAATTTCTAGTGCTTCAAATGTATTTATTATTTAGATGATGTGAAGCCTTAAATGATAAAAAAGAAAAAAAGGAACATGTCAATGCCTTTGTAACTTTGTCCTTCTGAAGTCTGGGGAATAAGGAAACACGATCACTACAAGCTCATAATCAAACTAAGATAAGCATGCTTCATGCTATATGTGCATTTGGAGACAATTAATTAATTAAATAACACATCAAATCTAATTGAATATCGCCGCCCAAAGAAATAGTCATCCCACTGCATGTTAATTTTAAGAGAAAATTACATAAATCATTTTGTATTTACTTAAGATACAAGAAAAAGTTGTGAATCAATTATATACCTTCATCAGATACTAACTTCCCCACCACCTCTCTCAAAAAGCTACATTTATAAAATTTTCAAAATTTATTCTCCTACTCGTGGAGACCCATTAAGTTTTTTTAAACCAAACAACAGAAAAAAATACCGTCTTTCATGAAATTGGGTTCTTATGCTAAAAAAAATACAATAACTGCTCCCAACCATGAAGACTTCTCAATTGTGGAATTCATCAGACATATTTAAAAGCCAGATTATATGCCCTATTTTCTAGCAGCTAATGTCAGTGGCACGTTGACTGAGACTAACAACAAAGACACCTGTATCAGAGAGCTGCAGGTAGACAAGTTAAACTACAAATGAACGTCACATATATCATCGCTTTGCTATTCTTTAGTTCCTACATTTGTTGCCTAAATAATTAATACAGTAACTTGCCGGCTTACCCAAGGGTGGCAAAGTCTTTTGCCAGAGCATCATAATCACGGTTAACAAGATGAAGACATGCTTCAATAAAACCATCTCGAAGTTCCTGCCTAAATTCACCTATCATTCAGAAACCTTCATGTTGTAATGTAAATAAACAATCAAAAAACACAAAACACACACACATATACACACATAAATAGATAGATGACTTGATTCTTCCAACAAAAATGTGAAATATTGCATATAAATAGCTGATTCATATTCATATATAGTGTAAAGATATGAAATAGATGACGTAATTTTTCTTGAAGAACAGTTAAGTATGTGTGAGTCTTTTTGCATGACAGTTTTACATAGGTGGAGAAACATTAACTAGGGGAGAGTCCGAACTTTCTTTCTTTCTTTGTCTAGAGGCTTCTCCTAGGTTTCATGATCTTAAACAACAAATCCGAAAGGTGTTTTATCTATATACCAACTACCCTTCTATTTTTTATTTTAAGGACCACTTTTAACCATAGCTACCTTGGCTAGAATGTTGCCGCCAAGACAGAGTTGACATTAAAGTTGATATTCGCTTCTAAAAGTTGTTGTAATTCTTTTATGCAGCTTTCTTGTGCTCAATAACTGAACCTTATCTGATAAGGATTGGACGGTTGATGATGGATGACAAGATTTCTCTATATATAGGGGTATAATAATAACGACTGAAGGCAAAACTATGAAATAATGTGTTGTTGTAGGGGTCCGACACTCTGATAGGGTGATGAATAATTTGTAAGCTGCTCTTTGAAATTGAATTATAGTGTATCTGAATCACATTTTATTAAGGAATGAAGGGGCATGGTAATAACTTGTCTAAAAGGCCTTGAATATTCAAATTCTTAGGAATCTAGGGTAGTCTATCTTGCTATTAAGTTCAGTCACAACTTTATATATGAGAAGTCCTGATTCTTCTAGATGTAAGCACACTACATACATGAGAAGCCATGTGCTTTTAGTAAAAAAAATTATACACTTGTCTATCACATTTAACAAGATGTAACATGCTTATGGAAAAAGGTGACTTTTTCGTTCCATTCTTAAATAAAGAATAAAAGACCTCCCAAAATTATTAGTTTAATTAAGTAAAAAAACATTTATGAAAGCAAGTATTACAAGTCCTGCTATCATATTTGAGTTGTATAAAGTGAGGAGAAAATATACCCAAGTACGCTAACTTCCCATCAGAGTTTCGTTGAAAATTCCCAAATAAAATCCTTATTCAAGAAGCTGAGAAAGTAAGCAGTACATTTCGGCCTGTTAATGCAGAAAACATCAATTCCCTATGTAAAGATGACAGTTAAAAAGTGTTCGAATCTAACAAAATGTAACATCTTTATTAAAGGAAACTTCTACTTTTACCTCAACCAGATAAAGGTCATTTACTTCAACTAATTTTTCATCTACATAGGAAACATCAATCTCAGAGCTAACTCTAGTGCAGATCATGTCATTAGTACATAAAAGGTCATGCTTCGTTGCTAATGAAGTGAGTGAAAGTAAAGGACAAACGGATACTATACAAATGGAACCATTTTACATGAAAACTTCCATTTTCCTCCTCTCCTCACTTTCCATCGAACTAATACAAACCAAAAGAAATTTTAAAGCACCTCCACCCATTCCTTGACAAGAACTCGACGTCTAGTCCATTCAGTACACGTCTGGGATAAAAACATCCTGGAGCCCACCATAAAGTTCCTTATTCAAAGATGAAAACTATTAACTACAAGATATTTGCAAAGTGAAAGAATAATCTCAAACATGTAAAGATATGTACCATAATATATTGTTGTCGAAGATGTACTCTATAATATATAATCTAGTGAAAGATAATAAATAAAATAAATACTCTGCCACTCTGAAGAAATTTAGAGCTCTAATGATAAAGCATAAATGGATTCAAATGCAAAGAAAAAAAACTTTAGGAAACATGAAACACTATGCATTTAGTAGATTAAGGTTGTGTTTGGCAAAATAAAGCATTGACCCGAACCAATTAAGAGTTGGAATCTGAACAGATTGAATTGCATGTGTTGAGTTATTGAATTGCTTCAAAGCAAGTTAGATGTTAATTATGCACATCTAATTGTTTTAACATCTGTTTATGAAAATAGTCCGCATTTCATAAATTTTAAAATAAATTTGGGAGTCCTATAATATTATCACTCTTACTATAAGACTTCATAGATATCTATATACGTAAGAAGATAACTACGAAAAAGCAATTTACTTTTTTTTTATAAGTTCATTGAAAATATCAAATTAAAAATGGTTATTGTTATATTTATTCCTTCATCGTCGTCATCCTCCACGATTCCTACTTGTCTTCTTCCTTATATCTCTTGGTTCCTACCGTTCGATCTGTATCCCTAACCGGCCTTGAGGTCATAGTCTCCCAACTAGTACTTATATGGAGCTCCAAACTGTCCAACCGAACTCAACACCTAGGCGGTTAGATCTCCAAAACTACTCCAAGTTCAGACATGATCCCAACTCCAATGTAGAAGACAACATTAGACCCAATAAATGAGAAAAAGTAAGCATGCATGGATATCAAGACCGTTCTCGAGACACACAAATGTGACTCCAAATTGGTAAACCAGTTGTAGATGTTGTAAGAGAGATAGCGAGTGGTTTAAGGCATAACGTTGGAGCTGATATGTAGGCTATTGTTTATCAAAGGGTTCGAATCACCTTTTTTTGTTTTGTTAATTCAATGATGTTACCAACCATAATGTATCCATTATGAATTTAGACAAATTGAAAAACAAAAGCTTAGGAGCTTCCTAAGGGGGTTGCTTGCTAACTAGAGAGAGGGGAGTGAAGCCAAAGAGCGGTTGCGAGATAACAATATATAGAGGATCGATGAACTAAGTGTTGTTTTCCATTTCGATATTATTCGAGATCAACAAGGGCGGAGCTGGACTAGGGTGGGGGTGTCTAGGTTCATCCCTGCCAGCCTTTGTCACCTTGCTTCTATTGTTGCCCCTATGTTTGCCGCTTGCAGCCACATGCATCGTTCATGCCACTCCCGCCAACCTTGTCCTCCATATCGTCCACAAGGTTCATGCCCTCCCTGCTCACAATCTCAAGAAACGAACAAAAGAAGAAAATAAAGATGGCATGTAATATATAACCAGACATATGAGACCAATCCTTTACCAATTTAGAGATGGTGTTATCTCTAAAATGCTCAGATGTATTAACCGGACAATTTCGATCTACTAAATGCATAACGCATTAAGAGAGCACGTTAAACTATTGTCAAACACAGGTGAATATAATCAAACCATTAATAAAAAAATTCTACTACCTGAATCTGAGCCCATTCCTTGCCTCTTCCCGATAATCCATCTCCTGTATTACACACATTTTTCCTGTATTCAATTTAAAGCTCCAAGAATATGCACCAGACATTTAAAATAGCATTATGCATACAATTACCATTCACACGTAACAACCAAAATATACTCCCAGTTATTTCATACGTGATAAAAAAGAAGAAGTAAGTCTACTGTATTTGCCAATTCATTTTATTTGTAAGTAAGGTAGCCATTCAAAAATAGGCTTTGATCAATCTTCTAATATTTGTGTATGACTGAGATTAAGGGAAGCATCATACACATAGTGGAGCAATGATAATTCTCAGTTGAATATTAATAGTTAAAATTATCAGTAACTACTATGACAGATGTTAGCCCTCCTTGGTGAAGCATAAATAATTTTTTACTAGTGTCTTAAAGGATTATTCACTGATACAAATTCAAATCTTAACTATGTATGTGAAAAAGACCAGTCAAAATTATTATGAGAATACTAAAGTATTCTACGAAGCTAGGACCTTACAAGCATAAACTCGAACACCTTATAAGCATGAAATTCATATAAGACTCTTACCATTTTGAAGTGTTAAATGAGAAGAGTTACCAGGGAAACCATACTATTGGTAGAGAAACCTTGTTGAATGCACCATATCCTGCCATAGCCACCTCAACATCCTTTACAACACCAACGGTGGGCTCGAATGACAAATGTTGATCCATAAGTCCATAACTAAGCTTGATGTGGATGAATTTGATCGCATGATGCAGGTGAGCATTCAGGTGTGGTGCTTGGCATGAAGTAGGCTATGAGATAGTCATGGTTTTTTTTTTTTGTGAGAGAGAGAGAAAAATATGAGAGATAATAAGAAGAATATGAGGAGGCGGTGGAGAGAATAGTTCCAAAAATTACATAAATGCCCTATTTCTTATAGTGAGGCATTTGATGGTACCGGTGACATACATCGAGCAGGGCCATGTATGGGTGGACCAAAACACAATCATGACCTCGTAGTCGGAGTAGGCGACGATGAAGACATCTTGGTCGGAGTTTTCTTGTGACAAATAATATGGAACAATATGAAGGAGGGGGAGAGGGAGTCAGAGTGAGTGATGATGAAGGCCTCGTGGCCGTAGAGGCGGAGGTTACAACCGAACCAAAGGAGGAGGAGGCGGTGGTCGATGGTGTTAGTCGTCGAGGAGAGGAGGGAGAGCGGAGAGATAAGTAGGATATATAGGAAATATTAATGTCTTGGTATAATGGGTTTGTGGTAATGATTAGGGTTAGGGATGTGATTGGGGGTTTTGGTTTCTCCTAAAACAAAGATAGATGTGTGAGATCCAACGGTAGGAATTTCTGCTTTGAAATCAGACAGGTAAGAAAGAATAGTAGAGATGGAAAAAAATTCAAAAAATTGGTGGTGAGCCGCCAAATATTTGGCATTCCTGCTGGGATTATTTAGGACGGTCTTAGGATTTATTTGGGATTAAAAATTTTAATAGCCCCAAATAAGAGATCTAGCTTACAATCTATCCCAAGTAATACTATTTTTTGTTACCAAAAACAAAGTCATCCCAAACACTAAATATTTAGGACGTTCTAGACTAGTCTTCCAGAAAGTATCGTCCCAAAAGCCTACTTTTTTTGTAGTTATTGGCACAAAAATTAGAGTTTGGTTAGAACAAAATCAAAATGGATGTAATCAAGCAGTCAAACGTGAAGTTGAGAAGAGATCAAGGAGGGTATTAATAAGTGGTTGAGATTCTATATCCTATTCCTATAAGCAGGCTCGTTGGGCACAGTCATGTAACCTAATAATATTAAGGGACCTGCATGGGCCACTACAAAAACATGTAATGCCCCAGTCCCAAAAAACTTAGGACCAAGTACGTAGACATGCCAGCTGCACAGATACGAAGAATACACCAATATATGGTATCCTTGTATTTGTACATAAGCTGTAATAATATAACATGATAAGCCACGACATTATAATGCCCCAGTCCTAAAATATATAGGACCGAGTATGCGAACATGCCAGCTGCACATATACGAAGAATACTCCAATATAAGGACTCCTTGTATACGTATATAAGCTGTATAATAAATCATCACAGGCCTGAATAATATAATCTAATCTCATCAGAGCTCAACATAGAAGATAATAAAGTCCAGATAATAAATGAGTGTATCAAAAGATAGCCGGGTGAACATACTCACTCCAAACAGCTATAAAAATAGTCTCATAAGATCAGAGTCCAACCTCCACAAAATATAAAGGAAAGAGATGTAAAAATATCTACTAATGTCTCAATAAATGAATAGACTAAAAATCAGCAGGAGATGCCTCGTTATCAAATGGGATGGATCCAGTGTCGCTCCGTACTCCTGCGGGAAGTCGTCTAATTCTGGAGAGATAACCAGGTCCCCAGAGGGACGTAGCAAGATACAAGAAAATACCATGCCATAAAAACTGTGATAATATAATAGAAAAGAAAGGATGAATGCATTCGGGTTCCTGACCATTCTACTGTGAATATGCAATTGAGAAACAATCCTCCGACGCATGAGCCCTGGCTGAATATATAGGATCCGGTATAGTCCCCTCTTTGGCACCAGTGGCCAAGCGCATAACATTCAAGAACGTCAGTGGCCAACCTGAGAGGATAATCATACCCGTATCTCCAGCGGAGCTTCTGGGTTACAAGGGATGTGTAATCGAAGCCCATACGTCAGGTATTGTTCTCCCACCCAATGCCTAGTATCATTATCTCAATGACTGATATGAACCTCTAGTAACCGCCAAGTCTTCTAACATGCAATTCTATTGGCAGTTACTCCTCGCACGCTCAATACGTATCGGTGGCCAGCCGACTATGCAGGTACGTATCCTATATGTGACTCACAACACGTGGTAAAGCAAGTGTCAAGTTCGTATGAGATATACCAATACCTCATCAACAATGGGTGGTCACTAGACTAAGTCAATACAGGAGAAATAAATAAAAGCGAAAAAAACGACCGATAGAATCGCTTGCACCCAAGTGTGACTTGGATGCACAGTTTTATAAAAACAATAAATTAAAAATGCTAAAAATAACAACTGAAAATAATAATATGTAATTCACAGAGTAAGGTGGCAAGGTATCTTGCCTGATTTCGTACTGTAAATATGAAACGCCGCTCTCGCTTCCATGCCTCCGGAACCCGACGCTCCTAGATAATTAATTAACTAGATTAAGTCAATACTTACGAAACTTACGATATGACTTAATTATTGAAAGTAATGTATTAAAATTATATTCAATCTCTCGGGAAACCATTTAGATCCATACAATTACACACGGGTTCCACGAGACTTCAAAACACAGTTTTAGGGTTTCTAACTCTTAATTAGTCGGTTATGCCCCTACTTCAATAACATACTTAAAAATCATATAAAAATCATAAAAATAATATTTAAACTAATTTTTTACAGATTTATCTCTGAAATTTCAGAATTAATATTTCTAAAGACATTTATGACTAGTTGATTACTAAGTCAGCTAGTCTACCCGAAACTCACCTGGAACATAGTTAATGACTCAAAATAGCTAAAATGACCAAAAATATATTTTAAATAGAAATAAAATATCTTATTCCATAGAATCATAATAGAGTTATAAGGGTTGAGTTATACTACAAGTTTGGAACATTCTAGGTCAGCCGGTTACCCGAAATTAGCTAGTTTTGACCTAAAATTTTCTCGACCAGATTTGAGTTGCTAAAATTATGGGAAAATACTTTAGAATCCTAATTTATGTATATGAACACACATAAAATTCAGTTTCGAGAATAGGCACCAATAACTCATAGTTCCTTCATAATAGGGTTAATTTTGATCATACCGAAACATGAATATTATGCCTATATTTCATAAAACCTTTATGGATGATTATACATAACAAAAGCCATCAAAATATAATTTCTATAGATTTAATAACATATTTTCTATAGAATTGTGTAAAGGTTTGAGATGGAAAGAATAGGATTTCTTACCAAAGGTCTTTGCTAGAGAGGTTGTGACGACTTCTCCTCGCCAAAGATCCAACCTTTCTCGCTATCCTTGCTTGCTAATCCTCTTTTGGTGAGTATGGAAGGATTGGCAATGGATATAGATGGTTGGCTAGAGAAGATGGAGTTTTTAGGGTTTGTTTTGAGGGGTTGGGTGGATGTATGGTGGAGGAGATGAGTTTTTGTGAAGGATGGAGAGCTGTGCAATGGAGGAGATGATGTATGAAGGCCATGGGGGGAGAGATTATACCAAAAATATAGAGAGGGAGAGGGGTGGTCGGCTATGGAGATAGAAAGTAAGGAAGAATTAAGTTAGGGTTAGGGTTTGGGCTAAGTTGATGTATATATATGGGCTTTATTGGGTTGCATGCATGAAAGGAGTGGAAATCCTATTCCTATGAGGTGTTCGGCCATGGAGGGGGTTTGCTTGGCCGAATAATCTATGGTGGGGGTCCACTTGGTATGATTTGTTTGTTTGGTGAGTTGGCTAATTGATTGGATTGAGGATTTAAAAGGTCTTTCCTAATATAGAACTAATTAATTCTATCTATAAAATACAATCCAAATCTGAATTAAATACAAATATATGTAATTATTAATATTTATGAATGTCCAACATGCCTACATAGGGTTGGGTTTTGTCTTGGAAGAGGTTTGGGAAGGGTTGGTACAACCGGGTCTCCTAAAAAGTCATAAAGGCTTTCTTAACTAATTAATTAAATAAAAAAATAACTTGTGCCATAATTTGAATGGTTAACATGCAAGAGACTATAGTATGACCATGGCATTCCTAACATAGCTAGCATGCTAGTTAAAGTACCTGACTACGCTAGGCATGTCATACTTTCTAGTCATCTTACATATTCAAACTCAACCATGACTATAGTCCTTTTATATAATATAAATAAGATAAAAATAAATTAGAATTAAATAAAATCGAAAAAAATAAATTTAAATAATCCTTTTAATTTTGAGGGGTTTAACATCTTATCCAATTTAAAGATATTTTGTCCTCGAAATTAAACTAAGGTAGGGGGGTCGAATGCAGTGCAATTCAATGCAAGGAACTATAAAGAACTCATATATGCAGGACATACCTTGGTTGTCAAAAAATTGTGGGTAGCAATTTTAGATGTCGTCCTTGTGCTTCCAAGTAGACTCTTCCGGCGAGCGATTCTTTCATGCCACGCGAGCCAATGGTATAGATTGATTCCGCAATACCTTCACTCGACGATCTAGGATGCCTATTGGTTGCTCTTGATACGACAAACTCGGCCCAACAGTGATTTCGGAGTGATCAAGCACGTGGCTGCTGTCTGCCATGTATTGCCTCAGCTTCGACACATGGAATACGTCATGTACTCCCTCTAATGACGGTGGCAATACCAATCTGTAAGCCACCTCTCTAACCCGTTCTAAAATATCGAAAGGGCCAATGTATCTTGGACTCAACTTGCCACGTCCTCCGAATCGAATCGTGCCTCTAGTGGGAGATATCTTCAAGAATACATGGTCGCCTTCCTTGAACTCCAAGGGTCAATGATGATTATCTGCCCACTGCTTCTGTCGATCCTGCGCTGCTCGCAGGTGGTCCTGTATCTTCTTAACCTTCTCTACAGTGCTCAAAACCAACTCGGGACCCAATATCTGTCGCTCTCCGATGTCGCTCCAGCAGACTGGAGATCGACACTTCCTGGCATACAATGCTTCAAACGGAGCCATCTGAATGCTCGCTTGATAGCTATTGTTGTAAGAAAACTCCATAGGGTGAAGGTGGTCTTACCATGATCCGCTAAAGTCAGGCATACACGCTCTCAGTATGTCCTCTGGCGTCTGAATCGTACGCTCTGACTAGCCGTCTGTCTGTGGATGGTACGACATACTGAACTTCAAGTGCGTACCCAAACTTTCTTGTATACTGCTCCAAAAGTGCGAAGTGAACCATGAGTTACGATCCGATACGATACTGACTGGTATACCGTGCAGCTTCACTATTTGCTTCATTTACATATTCGCCAAGACTTCTGTGGACTGTCCCACTCTAAAAGGTAAGAAGTGGGCTGATTTGGTAAGTCTATCAACAATAACCCATACCGTATCTCGTCTACTAGGACTCCGAGGAAATCCTGTAATGAAGTCCATCGTAATGTGCTCCTACTTCCACTCGAAAATAGATAGCGACTGCAATAATCCGGTCGTCCTCTGGTGCTCGACCTTCACTTGTTGGCATACCAAACACCTGGCCACGAAACGCGCTATCTTCCACTTCATTCTGTGCCACCAATAATACTGTCGTAAGTTCCGGTACATCTTAGTTCCTCGGGGATGAATAGAGTAAGTCAAACTGTGTGCTTCTGCCATCAATTCCTGCCGTAACTCTCCATTAGGAACATAAATACGATCACCACATCGCAATATCCTATCGCGATGAATCCTGAATCCCGTCTGCTCTCCTGCTTCAGTCCTTTTTCTTAGATGTCAAAATCTAGCATTCGTGGGCAATGTCGCCTTGATCCTCTCTACTAATGATGACTACACTTGGATATTGGCCAACACGCCATCTGCTCCAGGTAATACTACCTCAATACCAAGCTTCTGCAAGTCTTCTATCAATTCCTTCTGTGTGGTCAAGAAGTGAGCCATGGGCTTACGGCATAATCCGTCTGCCACGACATTAGCCTTGCTCGGATGATAATGTAGCTCGATCTCATAATCCTTCATTAACTCCAACCAACGTCGTTGTCGTATATTCAACTCTTTCTGTGTGAACACGTACTTGAGGCTCTTATGATCAGTGTAGATACCAACCTTCTCGCCGTACAAGTAGTGTCTTTATAGCTTCAAAGCAATGATAACCGCTGCGAGCTGTAGATCGTGGGTTGGATAATTCTTCTCGTGTACTCTCAATTGTCTCGATGTATATGCAGCTAAATGACCATGCTGCATCAATACGCATCCTAATCCCTTTCCGGATGCATCACTGTATATCACAAATCCTTCCGGTCCTGATGGTAGTGTCAAGATAGGTGCAGTGGTCAAGCGCTTCTTCAACTTGTCAAAAGTGGGTTGACACTCCTCCGTCCATAGAAACTTTCAATCCTTGCAAGTGAGTCGAGTTATAGGCCCCGCTATTCGAGAGAAATCTTCTATGAACCTTCGGTAATAATCCGCAAGTCCAAGAAAACTTCTCACCTTGGAAGCTGATGTAGGAGCGGGCCAGGCCTTGACTGCTGTGATCTTTTCTGGATCCACTGATATGTCATCTCCAGTAACAACATGTCCAAGAAATGATACCTCCTTGAGAAAGAAATCACACTTGCTAAGCTTTGCAAAAAATGCCCATTCCTCAAGGTCCCCAACACAATCCGTAGATGCTGCTCATGCTCCTCTTGGCTCTTAGAGTAAATCAAGATATCATCTATGAAGACAACTACAAATTTGTCTAAGTACTGGTGAAAGATCTTGTTCATTAAATTCATGAAGACTGCGGGAGCGTTGGTCAAACCGAAAGGCATGACCAAGAACTCATAGTGTCCATACCTTGATCGAAAAGCCGTCTTCGCAATGTCTTCCTTCCGAACCTTCAGTTGGTGATAGTACGATCGTAAGTCAATCTTGGAGAATACTTTTTCTCCACTTAGTTGATCAAATAGATCGTCTGTACGCGGCAAGGGATACTTATTCTTCATCGTTACTGCATTCAAAGCTCGGTAGTCGATGCACATGCACATTGTCCCATCTTTTTTGGCACAAAAAGAATGGGTGCTCTCCATGGTGACGTACTGGCACGAATAAAGCCTTTCTCCAACAAATTGTCAATTTGTGTCTTCATCTCTACCAACTCCTTGGGTGCTAGATGATAAACTCGTGATGAAATAGGCTCGGCTCCCGGAATAAGCTCAATAGAAAACTCAATATCACGGTCAGGTGGCAGTCCTGGCAAATCCTTGGGGAATACATCCTTGAACTCAGTGATAACAGGGTGCTGAGGGTTGTCCTACATCATTATGTGAGTCCCCAATGTGGGTTCATCATAACTCTCTCTTTCTTCTTTGGTGAACTCGAACTTTGTCATATTCGATGGTCTAAAGACGATACTTCCCCTATGGCAGTCTATAAGAGCAAAATATTGGCTCAACTAGTCCATCCCGAGAACCACATCGAACGTAGGCATAGGGAATACGATAAGTCGCACCTTCATCTCTCTACCACATATCACTACAGGACAAAGTCTACAAACACTACTAACAGGTACAACTCCTCCTCCAGTGAGGATTCTAATATTTTTAGATAAGGGTATGATGGAAATGTTGTGTCTAGTGGCAAAACTAGTGGCTATGAATGAATGAGTGGCTCCAGTGCCAAATAATGTAATGGCAGGAAATGAAGCAACTATAACCATACCTGCTATGACCTCTGCCTCTGTCTCTATATCCTCAACAGCAAGTGAGAATGTCTGCCCATAATTTTGTCCGGTACTCCGAGCTATGGCCTTGTTGTACTGTGCGCCTTGGGAAGGCAATGGTGGACGAGGTGCTCCTGCTGCTGGTCGGGGAGCTGGGGGTGCTAAAGCTGTAGGCCTCAAGGCCTGATGTGCATGTACTAGTGCTCACTACTCGGGGATCTCTGGCCAAGTGTTGTCCCGATCCATATCTCATACATAATCCCAAACGAAGTCGGCAGTCATCTCTGATATGACCTTGCTTTCCATAAAAGTGACAAGTGGGCTTCTAGTAGGGTGTAGTCTTCTGCTGGTACTGTCCTGTGGTCCTCCTGATAGGTCCTCCCTGAGTAGCTCGGACTGGTATCACTGCTGGTGTATGACGTCTCGATGTCTGTTTCTGCTCCTTGTGAAGAATCTCTTGAGCACGAGCTTCCTCCAAGACAGCTAAATGGAAGACTCGAGACTGTGTAGTCGTATAAGACTTGAGCTCTGGTGTAAGCCCTTGATGGAATCTCCTCGCCTTCTCTAACTCTGTCAGGATCAATCCCGCACCAAATCTACTCAGGCGATTGAACTCTGAGTCGTACTCATCAAATGTCATATTTCCTTGCTTCAGATGAAGGAACTGGTCATATAGACCATCTCGAACATGGATTAGGAAGAACCTCTCGTAGAATAGATCATAGAACTGCTTCTAGGTGATTCCAACGCCTAATCGTCTCTCTTCTGCCTTCTACCAGTGGTGGGCATTATCCTCTAATAGTAGGTCCACTGCTGTCATCCAATCTCAAGCTGGCAACCACTACTAAAATATTGGTATTTAGCGATAGACCAATCCGTCGCTAAATACGTATATCACGTCACTAAATTAGTTTACCGACGGATTATCGACGGATAATTGACGTCGATAAACATAACATCGCTATAGAAAATAAGTTGGTACTCCGTCGCTATAGCGACAAATTAGCAACGAATAGCAAATGTCGGTAACTACAATGACATATTAGCGACGGAATATCGACATTTTCTAGTGAGCCAAAATATCAAATTTTTTAGAAGCTCAGCGACGAAAATTTTCGTCGCTGACTCGTCTAGTACGGTTTTAGTATCAGACAGATGCACAGTGACGGATATTTTCGTCGCTAACCCGTCGCTAACCTAGAAATATTTCCAAGATTCCATCGCTAATCCGTCGCTGGTTAGTCGCTAGCCTGCAAATTTTCCAGAATAACGTCGCTAATCCGTTGCTGGTTAGTCGCTAAACGTTTTATTTATACCACATTAAATTGTTCCAGCTTTTCTCAAATACGGGAATACATACATAAACTCATTCCAAAAGTCAAATATGTCCAACAGTCATTCCAAAAGTCATACATAAACTCTATAACCCCAAATATGTCCAACAGTCATACATAAACTCTATAACCCTAATATATGCAAAATAAACCCAAGAATCTCGATCAAACACATCCAACAATCAAATATGTTCACCAGTTAAATATAGTACATATACAAACACTTCTAACAGTCAAATGATAAAAATACGTCCAACAGTTGCAATAGTACATATACACAAACTCATCGTCAAATACAACTCATCATCAAATACAACCAAAAATAAACAAAATTCAAACTGATAGTGGTGGAGGTGGAGGAGGTGGCAGAGTCACAACCGGCCGTTCGCATGAATATAACTGCCTTAAGACCAAAGTGAGGATTTGTTGTACGTCGTCGACAGGAACGACGTCTGGAAGAGTCGGCGGCACGACAAGAGGCACTATGGTCAGAGGAGGAGCCAGTGTACTAGGTATTGTGGTCGGAGGAGCATTCGTTGGTGGAGGCGATATGGTCGAAGCAGGAGCCGGTGCAGTAGGGGCAGGCATCAGACCTGCTGTGATCAGAGCTCCACTCATCTGCCCCATATGACCCTGGAGGGCCACCAGAATTTGTGTAATCTGCCGCAAGGTATAGGCATCGACAGTATCGTCGATCTGTGGAGGTGGAGGTAGAGGTGGTGGAGATAGAGGAGCTCTGGAATAAACGGACGGCTGGAATGCCAATGATCCGGTGTCGTACACGTTGCCTCCCTTTCCCTCTACCTACGGCTTGTATCCACAAGTCGTTCCTTACAGCCGACGACGGTGGCTGACTAGTCCCAGCTCCCTCCTCGGTAGTCCCTTTCTCACCGACTCGACTCTCTAAAGTCTCATAAGTCACCTATATTTATATAGGTGAATAGATTTAGAGTTAATATTGGTATTTTATTTTTGATGTAAGTATTGTTATGGTTACGTTCTCATACGTCTCTTATACTATTCTTTGATTTATAATGCTACATAGGGTTATGATTTAGAGTTAATATTCGTATTAGAGTTCAGACTAACTATTTTGCTAAACTAAATATAGTTAAGTACATAAAGATTAAGAAATAATATAATCAGATATAGGACTCGGAAAACTTACATAGGCTTTGGTCGCCCGATCATCTACGAGCTTCCCATCCTTCTTTTGCTTATGGGTACGCTCTAAAACTTTAGGAAAGTCAACGACGTTCGGATCTCCACCTGCCTTGGCGACCTCCTCACATTGTAACAATTAAACATCAATTTATAACTAAATAGTAAACTTAAATAATTGAAGAAATAACAAATAAGAATACTCACCAGTCGTCGATAATGCTCTGTAATTAGAATGGATCCACCCGTGTGGTGACCACCCTTAGCACGGGCAGCCTTTGCCTTCTCACACTTGGCCTTATAGGCCGGAGTGTCCATCTTCTTCTTTATCTCCTTCCAGAATTCCTCCTTCAACCATTCCTTGTGTCGATCACTACTTAGTGTAAATAATACCTTCTGGTCGTTGACCATATCCCTCAACCTCTTGTTGGCGACAGACTTGTAGCACTTTCGGATCGCCTGATCTCTATGTGTTGACCGCCAGTAAGACTTCTACAAATAATGACAAATTAAAACAAATGAGCAAATATTTAAGAAATATTGTAAACAAAGACGATATTATTTAGACATACCTTAAGCATCTCGAGCCAAATGAATCGTCTATCAACTGGGATGTCCCCGATGTTCAGATAGAAATCATGGTATTATCGACGCATCAACTCCCCCAAATCTCTACCAGCCTGGACCAGAAAGAACCTAGAATAAACAAAACAATGTACGATTAGATAATAAATAGAGTATGAATAAATGTGTCTACTAACACTAGTATACTTACGTCGTTCCATCAGCCCACAGAAGTACGAATGATATTGGCTGGCCGCTCTGGCAGTGTAGGAGGTTCAGCAAATCCTGGTCGATGTATGTACACTCCACGATCGACTAAAAAGCCAGGATATGGGTTCATCGTAATAGGAGTGACAGGTGTAGTCTTCGGCGTAGAAGACGGGGCACCAGTACTACTAGGAGTCGATGCTGAAGGAATATCAGGGCTAGCTCCGCCGACTGAAGAACGAGTGAACAACGGAGATAAGCCATCCTCCTCATCAACCAAATCGTCCTCACTAACTCCTCTGCGATCTGCAGTCGGAGTACTAGGAGGAGCAGGAGTAGGCGGACGGGTCGACCAAATCCTCGAAGTCGACGTGGACGGCCTCGTCCCGCCATATGCAAATCTGAAAGAAATAAAAAAAGATGTGATGATACAAATAATTAATGCAAATCTAATATAAATTAAATAAAGGTGTGTTGATACAAATAATCAATGCAAATCTAATAGGTAATTGTACTAATCTTCTTCATCTTCTTCGTAATCCGAATCCTCTTCTTCTTCATCTTCATCTTCTTTATTTTCACTATTACTTTCGTCCATGAAATAAGGTTGGCTACTGGCGTATCTCAAAAATTCTTCGACGCTCGCCTTGAAATCATCCGTCAAACCAACCTTGCTCTCATGTAACCGATTGTACATTCACGAACGGTTAACAAAGTATCAATTCATTGTTGAAACCAATTCTACACCAAGTACCATATATTGGGTAAATACAAGTAAAAATTAATTTAGTACTAATTGTAACCAACAATGTTAACAGTATCAGTATCGAAATTGATATCATACCATTTCTTTGAGTATCGATATTAAAATTGATATCAGACCATTCCTATAAGATCTCGATGACGAAATCAGTAATATCAACCATTCCGATGAGTATGGATATCGAAATTGGTTTCAGATCATTCCTATGAGTATCGATATCGAAGTTGGTAATATCGACCATTCCTATGAGTATCGATAACGAAATTGGTATCAGAATATTCCTATGAGTATCGATATCGAAATCTTTAATATCGAAATCTGTATCATACCATTCCTATGAGTATCGAGATTGGTATCAGCCTATCGGTTTTGTATCGATCGTATCCTTATACCGTATCATATCGATATTAAATTGGCCTTATCGGATTAGTACTATCAGCCGTATCATATCGGTATCGGTCTTTCAAGCTAAATCATATCGGTGCCGGTCTCTCAAATAATACAATATGCTAACATTTTTAATAATGCAATATGTCCTCTAATTTTTGTTTTTTCCATTCCCTTTCAACTTTCGTCTATTCAAATTCGAGACATGTCGGTTCCCTAAGCCTTATAAAATTATTAAAAATATAATTTACAAGATTGTTGCCACAAATATGCCCTCTAACCTTTGTTTTTTTCCATTCCCTTTCTCAAATTAATTTTCTTATTTTGTAGTATTTTTAATGAGCCAAACTTTTTCATATTAACATAAGTTTACAAGAAAAATTTACAAAACCAACTACATCACCCAATTTACAAGCAAAAGTATTCATATTAGCATAATTTTAAAAAAATAACACAAGATTTTAAAAAAATACCTAGACTGATTGGAGGAAGGAGGGGGTTGAAGGCTGATTGGAGAGGGTGTCTCCGGCAGGGCCGGGGAGGAGAAGGGGGCTTAGGAGCAGTAGGAAAGAGGAGGGGAAGGAGGAGGGGGTCGTCGTGGGGGGTCACGGGAGGAGGGGGCCATCGTAGGGGGATCGGGGGAGGAGGGGGGCTACGCGCGCGTGGGGACGGTTGCGTGCGTGAGGGGCCGAGAAGGAGGGTGTAGTCGGGGAAGGAGGTGGGGGGTTGCCGCACCGAAGATCGCGATCGAATGAGGAGAAGTAAAGGGTTTCCGAGGGTTTTGGGGGGAAGTTAGAAATTTGGGCAAATTTTGAGAATGAAAATGAAAGGCTAGCTGCCACAGTTTTATTCGTCGCCAGCGACAAAAATTTTCTGTCGCTAAGATGTCTGTACTAACATAGCGATGCACTAGTGACGAACTCCGTGACGTATATTAAAATTTTATTATGCGTAAAAAATCGGTCGCTATGAGGTCACTATTTCGTCGCTATTTAGCGACGGATTATCTTCTGTCGCTAAAGTCAGTCGCTATTTATCAGTATTTTTGTATTAAACTGGGACGCCTTCAGTAGCTTCTATAATGCCTATAGTTCGTATTACGTATTTTGGAATATATGTACATATCTTGACTTGTATTGCATGTCTCCTGGATTGGTTCGGCTTGTTTGGATTGGCTTGGTTCGGCTTGGGTTACTTATTGGTTCATCATGAACCAAGGGGAGAACCCTTACCTACCACTACCATCCCTATTTATTAGCCCAACTCTTTCTCTCTTCATTACTCTTCTTCTCCACCATTACTTCTTCACCTACCAGGAAGAGAGCTTAGGCAAGTGCAGCTTGCTTCATGGAGGAACCCAAATTTTATTGTTCCATTTTCTTCTCCACGAGATTCTAACACACTTTAGTACTTAGCATTTCTAATTTTCATGGTTCAATTTGTATAGATCTAAGTTTATTGTATTTTTGGATTTCTTGAATTTTGATCTATTTAACATTGTTATTTCCAAGTTTTGATGGTTCCATGTTGTAGAGAATTTCGTTCTGCCCCATTTTGACCTATGGAAGTCTGGATTTCGACCTTGGATGAAGGATTTATGAAGCCTTGAAGCCATGGACTCCATGGTTCTTCTTCTCGGACAAGCAAGAAGAAGAACAGCTTATGTGCCGCATGGCAGTCTTGAGCCGCATGGCAGCACTTGACCGCATGAACATTCATACGACAAGTCTTTCTTAGCCGCATGGCGCATTACTTCCAGCCGCATGAAGATAACCCCCTGCAGCCGCATAAGGCTTCGGCAATTCGCAGCCGCATAAGACTCGCCCCTGGCCCAGCCGCATAAGACTCCACTTGAACTCAGCCGCATGGCTCTGCCTTTGATTCGACCGCATGAGATGGCTTGGCCCCTCAGCCGCATGAGCACTTGCATGTCCGCAGCCGCAATGTAACGCCCCAGTCCCAAAATAAGTAGGACTAAGAACGTGGACATGCCAGCTGTATTCATATGAAGTACATAGACCTCGTATGGATACATAAGCTGTAAAATATAGTAATCCAAGGCAAACTAAATCTCATCCACAATAAAAAGAATAATAATATAAAAATCAACTTGAATATTTATGATACAATCATTGGGCGGAGACAAAGTCCACTACCAACTATCTCAATGATATAAATGTACAAGAAAGCGATCGACAAAATGATAAAAACGAACCAAGAGCAATTTTCTTCGAGAAATGGAGAAGATCACGGCCTTGGCTAGAACACCTGCAGAAAATATGAACACACACCTGGAGAAAAACTAGGTCCTCAGAGGGACGTAACAAGACACATAATATCATGCCGATAAACTGAATAAATGAGCTCAACAGAAAAGTATGCATGAGTAAAGGGTCCTACCCATTCTAGGTGATATGCACTTTGAGGACAACGTTCTACGTAGGGGCTGTAGGCTCAGCAGAGTAAATAAAGAGTGGCAGTAAGTAGCTCATCCGAGTCACTATCGGCCTTGGACAGAAGGTAGTGCTCATAAGAGTCACCCTCGGCCCAAAATGTGGGTAAAAATAAAATATAGCCCCTAAGCTAATAACTGTCCCCTCCCCCCAATGATACTATACATGCGTCGTCTCTACGACACTGTTTAATCCTTAATAACCGTCAAGTCTTCTACACAATCTTTTGACAGTTATATCCTAACGCACGGCCTGTACGCACCGATGTACGGTCGGTACGCAAGTCCGAAGCTATATGCGACTCACCACTCACACACAATCCGTGGCACATCGTGACAGTTTATGAGATGCACTGTTTTTCATAAATAAATCCTTTATTTATTGTGTATCTGGGAAAATTACAACTGTGGGAATCTGATCTAGAAGACGATCACTTTATCCCTTGGACTATGCGAAGAAGAAAAGCTCTCAAAATTTTGACAGTAGATAACTATGTATCTGTACAATGAATGAGAAAAAGAACTCTATTTATAGAGTCGAAAATAATAACTGAAAAGATAACTGTCTTCACAGCCTGTGCTTAGTTGAAAATTACGCAGGATTTAACAAACGCAAGGTTGTGAGCAGTTACTGGACGTGGCCTGTAACTGTTGGACACATGGCAATCATGCATGAGTCGTGTACAAGTTACAGGACACGCAGGCGAGAGATCAGTGGCATGGTTGCCACGTACTCCAATTTGATGAAATCCACGCAGACTTGTTGAAGACGAAATCCACGCAGACTCGGGATAGAAAGCTTCAAAATCCACGCAAATTTGGGGCAAGAAGCTTCAGAATCCACGCAGACTTGGTGAAGAAAACTTCAGAATCCATGCAGACTTGAGGAAGAAAACTTCAGAATCCACGCAGATTTGAGGGAAAACTCAAAATACACGCAAACTTGGGATAGAACTGCCAGCTGTTTTGATTCAGCGTGCCTCGACTGACACAAAATCTCTGGCAGTGATTGCTTTTGTCAGTCATATTAAATGACAAGAAGCTCTTTTGGTACGCCAACTTGACGAAGGTTGAGTCTTGCTGAAGAAGATTTCGAAAATCCCGCAATAGACGGCTGTGATCTCTCGAATTCTGTGCGTACGTGGGATACGAAGAGACATTCTTCGACTGTTGTGCTGTCAGTCAAAATTACTCTCTGACAAATAATGAGCTGTCTCCCCAGCGTGATTTGTAAATATTGTCCTGATCAACTGAGCGTGACTTTTGACTCTGTCCTGATCAACTCAGCATGACTGTCATTTTTAAAGGCCTACAAGACCCCCTTCAAAGTTTTCGAAAAATTGAAAAGACTTCAAAATTTTCGAAATACTTTGAAAATAAGATGATAAAATGAAATCAGTCACGCTGAGATGACTTCAAAAAGATATTTTTGGAAGTCGGAAAGACTTCGAAGTTCTTTGAAAACATCCAAATGAACTTATTAAATGTCATGATGACTCTTCATTTTTCGAGACTGATTGCATCCAGTTTATGGTGGAATATGAACCGCCGGCGAGCTCTGTTATGTAAACAGGGAGCGGATTCATTTAATCTTCATCTTACGTCAACATGACACCAAAGGAGAAAGCTGAGGAAGAAGCACGCAAGTTGGGCTTTTGTTCCCATGGTGACCCTACTTTTGGGGGTGAAGAGCCAGAGCCCCTTGTCTTCGAACTCAAAGATGATCCCTTGCAACTAGCCAAGAATTTCTTGAGCTATTTTGGCTTGGATGGCTCGTCCTCTTCTGGTGGGTGCAGCCTCATAGAGCAGCGTGAAATGTTTAAGGCTCTGTTGCACCGTCTGGGAGTTAGGAGCGTAGAAGAACTAGGTACCAAGCTCAGTCGCTCTGAAAAATAGAGCGTGTCTTTTGTGCTTTTGTTGCACTCTTTTTGTTTTGTCTTTTGTAAGGCCATCAGTGCCTGTCTTGAAGAATGAAGTACAACTTATGTGTTTAATCTGCGTGCATTAATGAAGAATATTAATTAGCACCCTTTGACTATTTCCCATGTTGCTCTGTCTTCCAAAGCACACGTGACACTCATTCCACGGTTTACGAGCGCTATTTATGCGGATCTTTTCCAAGAATAGACTTGTACTTTGCCTTTTAAATAGATAGAAGAGTTTCACAGATACTCATCTCCCATTCCTCTTCTTCCTCTCTGAGAATGAAATTTTTGGAAGATTTCACTCTCAAACAGGAAAGCAATATTTTTTAATGTTCGACTTCTGCGCACTGTATCAAACATGAGTTTGCCAATCCTTAGCACCAAACTTGAAGGTAAGTCAGTGTAATACATGTACTATTTTTGCTGTTGAAGATAGGCTTTCTATTTTTTGTTTCTGATTTGAACAATACACGTCTGTCTCTGTTTGATAAATGCACGCTGAATGATTTCTGTTGATCTAATCTTTTTCTTCTTAATGCTTTCTGCAGAAACTTGGCTGAAATTTTTCTTCAGAACTGGCATTGGGGATGTGGATGCTGTGGAGAATATCCTGCTGACATCTACATCAGGGAGCTCATACGCTTTTGACACGTAAATCAGACAACTCAGAACTCTTCGTGGGATAGAAGGGTCTTCCTCAGATGGTAGGAAGAGCCTTTATACACGAGAGTTGGATGGTGGAGTCAACTCTACCCCGAAAAATCGGGTAGTAGAGTTTCTTTCACGGGAGAACTAGGAATTGTATCCCAAGGTTGGATACATTCTTGTCTCCTCTGAAAGGTCATTCCTAATCCACCAATTGTATTGGCAGCACCACGACTTCGGGCTGCCATCCTCTGTGGTTCTCCTCTCGTCTGAGAGAGAAGACCAGAGTTTGATTCCTGCTGATCTGGTCGTGACTGGGACCCAGACAGTCAGGAACTGCAACCAACAACGAACCTGACGGAGAAGGTCCGACGGAGAAGATCCAAAGAAGAAGATAGATCTCTTTTAGGTTATTGTTGTGTTGTAGAATGAAAATCCAAGATTGTAATAGATTTCCATTATGATTTATAAGAAAGTCTAAGAAAATGTAATAGACTTTTTATGGTGAAATGAGAATGGAAATGATAATTCTTCTATGCTCAATAATTTGTATTTGTGGATGAATTGTGGACATGATAGATAATAAAATCATCTTTTATGTTTTAGAGTATATGATATTATCAGAGGTATTATGGACGTGATAATATGTAGGAACTCAAAAGAAAATAGATTGATTTCTATGCAGAGGTCAAAACATGACAAATGAGTAAGTAGATTCGGAATTGATTCAGAGGTTATGAAAACGTGATCAATAACGAATCCTCACTTAATAAATTGATAGAAGATCATGAACGGACGAATAAATGAACGGATGAACCGTTAAGTATTAATGAATGTGTGAATCGTCGGATGAACGCAATTAATGGATGGATGAACCGTCGGATGAACGTGACGTTTCATTATTTGTAGAACTTCTGCCTATAAATATAGCAGAAATCTGACAAGAACGAACACTTCTTCTTTCAAACATAAAAATGTCGTCTGAAGAAGCATCCAAGAAAACTGGAATTGCCTCAAAAGTTCAGAAAGGCACTGAAGAACACCCTGCTGATCCAGTTCAATCGAAGAAGACGGAAGCAGGCGAAGGTTCGTCTGCACCCAAGCCACCAAGGGATATTCTGGATTTTCTGCTCGAACCAGGAAAGACTGAAGAAGAAGAAGCCATGAGGATGGCCGTTTGCAAGTTCCTCGTGGGTTCAAGCAAGGAGGTTCTCGACTCTTTTGCTGATCACGTCTTCGAGAAGGACGGCAGTGGCCCACATTCAAATGTAGAAAAGGATGATAGTGATCTCCTTTAATATCATGTATCATCATTCATGATAAAAATAAAATAAAAATTTTATTTCTAAACATGAAACTGTCTGATGATTACAAGCATTTACATTTATACATAGTACTTTTTAAGGAATTTGCCATTAATAGGCATCAAAACTTTTCGACCATCCAATTCTGAGAGTTGATAAGCTCCATTTGAGAAAACTTTGCTCACAATATAGGGTCCTTCCCACTTTGCGTCAAATTTGCCCTTGCTCATATGAGTCATAGTCATAGGACGTCTGACTGTTAGAACAAGTTCTCCTTTTTGATATGCCCGAATTCTGACTTTCTTATTAAAAGCTCTTGAAATTCTAGCTTGATAGAATTCAATATTCTGTTGAGCAGATAATCGCTTTTCATCCAGAGCTTCTAATTCTTGAAGTCGAAGATGATCATTATTTTTTGCAGTGAGTTCATTAGCGATTGCTATCCTTAAAGAAGGAATTTGCATCTCTAATGGAAGAACAGCTTCGCAACCAAACACCAGAGAGAAGGGTGTACATTTAGTAGCATTACGAACTGTAGTGCGATAAGCCCACAAACATTCACCGAGCTTCTCACTCCAATTACGTTTGTTAGTAGAGACAAACTTCTTTAGGAGTTTGATGATGGTCTTGTTGAAAGCTTCTGCTAATCCATTAGCTGCCGGATTATATGCGGTAGAGCCACATTGTTGATCCGGTGATCGTCACAGAATCGAGTAAACTTCTGACTGACAAACTGTGGTCCGTTATCATGAATAATGCGTCGAGGAACACCAAATCTGTAGATGACATGGTGCTTAATAAAGCAAATGACATTGGACGTCTTAACTTCAGACAAAGGAATGGCTTCGGCCTATTTGGAGAAGTAATCGGTTATTGCAAGAATAAACCGATGACCCTTGGATGACGGCGGATTGATCGGACCAATAATGTCCATGCCCCAAGCTTCGAAGGGCCATGATGCTGCCGTCGGATGTAAGAACTCCGAGGGTTGATGAATAAAATCCGCATGGATTTGACAAGCTTTACACTTCTTTGCATATTCGATGGCATCTGATACCATAGTGGGCGAATAATAACCCATACGTCGAATACGGTCTTGAAGTTTTGGTCCTGGCTGATACGCTCCACAGATTCCATCATGTGCTTCACGGATAATTTGTTGAGCCTCGTCACCGGCAACACATCGAAAAAGTAAACCATCATAAGCTCGACGATATAAGGTCTTTGTTGTATAATTGTAGTAGAATCTGAGTGATCGTCGTCTGATAGATGCTGCCTTACTCGGATTATCCGAAAGAATATCATATAATACGAAATCTAAGAAAGGAAGTCTCCAATCTGTATCCGTATTTTGATTCTCGGCCGAATTACTGAAGATGAATTCCATGCTGGAATCAGATGAAGATGATAAAGATTTACGTCTAAATCCAAATCCTCTTGTTGTGTTGACGCCATGAGATGTTGATTCTTCAATGTCAACTGGAAGCCCTAGAGTTAGGTTATTTTCAAGATGAAATAATTCTCAATTGCGAACAATAATCATTTGTTGTCGTCTAATTGGGATAGCCAACACTGCTGCAAGATTAGCTAGAGCATCAGCTTCTGTGTTACATGCTCGTCTAACATGTTCAATGAAGAATTCTTCAAACGAAGAAGCCATAATTATAGCTGATCTATGATAAGGAACCAGATCTTGATGGCGAACTTCATAAGTACCCCTTATCTGATTGACAATGAGTTTAGAGTCTCCGTACGCCTCCAAATATTGAATATTTAGATGTTTAGCGAGTTGAAGACCAATGAGTAATGCATTGTACTCAGCTACATTGTTTGAACACGGCTGATCGAGAGAATAAGCTCTTTGGAGAGCAAGACCTTCTGGCGATACAAGAACGATTCCAACTCCAGCGACAATATCACCATTAGGACCTATCCTTGAAGCTCTATCAAAGAATAGACGCCAAGTAGGATCTTCTTCAGCAATTTGGTTTGAATCTAGGACTTCATCTGGAATTTCGTCATAGAGTTTTGAATCTTCTGGAATTGAATGAGCAGCCAGAAAATCAGCTAAAGCTTGTCCTTTGACTAACTTCTGAGGAATATAATGCATGTCAAGTAGGATTCCCCAATTAGCTAATCGAGAATTCAAAACACTGGGTTTCTTCATCATGATCCGTATAGGATTGATCCTGGAGATGACATGAATAGTCTGGCCAATGATATAATGTCGTGTCTTTTGAACAGCGAACATCAAGGCTAGACATTCTTTTTCGACCGGTGAATATCGAGGTTCAGCTCTGGTCATAGTACGACTGAGATAGTAGATGGCTTATTCATGACCATTTCGATTCTTTTGAGCGAGTAATGCACCCAATGAATGACTCATTGCTCGAGTATATAGGAGAAATGGAATTCCTGAAACGGGAGGTACCAATACTGGAGGGCTCATCAGATATTGTTTTATATCATCAAATGCTTTCTGACATTCATCATTCCAGACAAAAGAAACACCTTTTTTCATAAGTTTGTTGAATGGTCTGCAGCGTCCTGATAAATTAGAGATGAATCTCCTGATATAAGCGATCCTTTCTTCAAATCCTCGTAGCTCTTTTAAGGTGCGTGGAGGACGCATCTCTTGGATGGCTTTGATCTTCTCGGGATCCACGTGTATACCATTAGGGGTAATGACGAAGCCGGGAAATTTACCACTAGAGACGCCTAAGAAGGACTTAGTAGGGTTCATCTTTAATTGATGCTTACGTATTAGATCAAATATAGTCTTCAAATCTTAGATATGATCCTCCTTTTGTCGACTTTTGACTGCAATATCATCAACATAGCATTCGACTGTTTTCCGCAAATGTTCACGGAATATAGTGCTCATAGCTAGTTGATAAGTTGCTCCTGCATTCTTGAGACCGAATGGCATAACTGTATAACAGTATGTACCGATCGACGTTCTGAAAGAAGTGTGCTTCTCGTCATCTGGAAATATTTTAATCTGATTGTATCCAGAATACCCATCCATGAATGACATCCATTCAAATCCACAGGTATTATCAATCATGACATTGTTTTCTATAAAGAAATTCTCTTTATTTGTTGTGTTTCTGGGAAAATTACAACTGTAGGAATCCGATCTAGAAGACGATCGCTTTATCCCTTGGACTATGCGAAGAAGAAAAGCTCTCAAAATTTTGACAGTAGATAACAATGTATCTGTACCCTCAATAAAAAGAAAAGGAACTCTATTTATAGAGTCAAAAAATAATAACTGAAAAGATAACTGTCTTCACAGCCTGTGCTTAGTTGAAAATCATGCAGGATTTAACATACGCAAGGTTGTGAGCAGTTACTGGACGTGGCCTGTAACTGTTGGACACATGGAAATCATGCATAAGTCGTATGCAAGTTACAGGACACGCAGGCAAGAGATCAGTGGCATGGCTGCCACGTACTCCAATTTGATGAAATCTACGCAGACTTGTTGAAGATGATATCCACGCAGACTCGGGACAGAAAGCTTCAAAATTCACGCAAACTTGGGGCAGGAAGCTTCAGAATCCACGCAGACTTGATGAAGAAAACTTCAGAATCCACGCAGACTTGAGGGAAGAAACTTCAGAATCTACGCAAACTTGAGATAGAAAGCTCAAAATATACACGGACTTTGGGAAGGAACATAATCCACGCTCAATTGAGGCAGGACTGCCAGCTGTCTTGATTCGACGTGCCTCGACTGACACAAAATCTCTGACAGTGATTGCTTTTGTCAGTCGCATTAAATGACAAGAAGCTCTTTTGGTACGCCAACTTGACGAAGGTTGAGTCTTGCTGAAGAAGATTTCGAAAGTCACGCAATAGTCGGCTGTGATCTCTCGAGTTCTGTGCATACGTGGCATACGAAGAGACATTCTTCGACTGTCGTGCTGTCAGTCATAATTACACTCTGACAAATGATGAGCTGTCTCCTCAGCGTGATTTGTAAATATTATCCTGATCAACTTAGCGTGACTTTTGACTCTGTCCTGATCAACTCAGCGTGACTGTCATTTTTGAGGCTACAAAACCCCCTTCAAAGTTTTCGAAAAATGATAAATTATTTCGAAATACTTTGAAAACGAGATGATAAAATGAAATCAGTCACGCTGAGATGACTTTAAAGAGATATTTATCCCTAAATGATTGGATTATTGGGATTCTGAAAGAGAGAACCCACAGAAGAGAACTTCATCTTCGCCGACGAACTCCTTCTTCCCCGACTTCTTCTTCTCCTTTCTCAGCCGAAATGGCTCCCAAGAAAGCTGATGCTCAGGCCAAGGGGAAAGCCCCTACAACTTCTTCGTGTGCCACTACTGACAGACTTCCTCGACAGGAAGTTCCGCAAGCTCCTATGCATCGTAAGTGATAGAAGAACATGAACTGTTGAAGACGATCGTTATTTTTAGCAGTGAGTTCATTAGCGATTTCTATCCTTAAAGAAGGAATTTGAATCTCTAATGGAAGAACAGCTTCGCAACCATACACCAGAGAGAAAGGTGTACATTTGGTAGCATTACGAACTGTAGTGCGATAAGCCCACAAACATTCTCCGAGCTTGTCACTCCAATTACGTTTGTTAGTGGAGACAAACTTCTTTAGGAGTTTGATGATAGTCTTGTTGAAAGCTTCTGCTAATCCGTTAGCTGCTGGATTATATGCGGTAGAAGCAACATTATTGATCCGGTGATCGTCACAGAATCGAGTAAATTTCTGGCTGACGAACTGTGGTCCATTATCATGAACAATGCGTCGAGGAACACCAAATCTGTAGATGACGTGGTGCTTAATAAAGCTGATGACATTAGACGTCTTAACTTCAGATAAAGGAATGGCTTCGGCCCATTTGGAGAAGTAATCAGTTATTGCGAGAATGAACCGATGACCTTTAGATGACGGTGGATTGATCGGGCCGACAATGTCCATGCCCCAAGCTTCGAAGGGCCATGATGCTGCCGTCGGATGTAGAAATTCCGAGGGTTGATGAATAAAATCTGCATGGATTTGACAAGCTTTACACTTCTTTGCGTATTCGATAGCATCAGATACCATGGTGGGCCAATAATAACCCATACGTCGAATACGGTCTTGAAGTTTTGGTCCTGGCTGATGTGCTCCACAAATTCCATCATGTGCTTTGCGAATGATTTGTTGAGCCTCGTCACCGGCAACACATCGAAGGAGTAAACCATCATAAGCTCGACGATATAAGGTCTTTGTTGTATGATTGTAGTAGAATCTGAGTGATCGTCGTCTGATAGATGCTGCCTCACTCGGATCATCCGGAAGAATATCATATAATACGAGATCTAAGAAAGGAAGTCTCCAATCTTTATCCGTATTCTGATTCTCAGTCGAGTTACTGAAGATGAATTCCATGCTGGAATCGGATGAAGATGATATCGATTTACGACTGAATCCAAATCCTCTTGTTGTGTTGACGTCATGAGATGTTGATTCTTCAATGTCAACTGGAAGTCCTAGAGTCAGGTTATTTTCAAGCTGAAATAATTCTTGATTACGAACAACAATCATTTGTTGTCGTCTGATTGGGATAGCCAGTACCGCTGTAAGATTAGCAAGGGCATCAGCTTCTGTGTTACATGCTTGCCTAACATGTTCAATGAAGAATTCTTCAAACGAAGAAGCCATAGATATAGCTGTTTTATGATAAGGAACCAGATCTTGATGGCGAACTTCATAAGTACCCCTGATCTGATTGACAATAAGTTTAGAGTCTCCATACGCCTCCAAATGTTGAATATTCAGATGTTTAGCGAGTTGAAGACCAATAAGTAATGTGTTGTACTCAGCTACATTGTTTGAACACGACTGATCGAGAGAATAAGCTCTTTGGATGGCAAGACCTTCTGGCGATACAAGAACAATTCCAACTCCAGCGACAATATCGCCATTAGGACCAATTCTTGATGCTCCATGAAAGAATAGACGCCAAATAGGATCTTCTTCAGCAATTTGATTTGAATCTAGGACTTCATCTGGGATTTTATCATAGAGTTTTGAATTTTCTGGAATTGAGTGAGCAGCCAGAAAATCAGCTAAAGCTTGTCCTTTGACTGATTTCTGAGGAATATAGTACATGTCATACTGAGCAAGTAGGATTCCCCAGTTAGCCAATCGAGAATTCAAAACACTGGGTTTCTTCATCATGATCCGTATAGGATTGATCCTGGAGATGACATGAATAGTCCGGCCAATGATATAATGACGTGTCTTTTGGACAGCAAACATCAAGGCTAGACATTCTTTTTCAACCGGTGAATATCGAGGTTCAGCTCCGGTCATAGTGCGGCTGAGATAATAAATGGCTTGTTCATGGCCATTTTGATTCTTTTGAGCGAGTAATGCACCCAATGAATGACTCATTGCTCGAGTATAGAGGAGGAACGGTATTCCTGAGACGGGAGGTACCAATATTGGAGGGCTCATTAGATATTGTTTTATATCATCGAATGCTTTCTGACATTCATCATTCCAGATAAAAGAGACACCTTTCTTCATAAGTTTGTTGAATGGTCTGCAGCGTCCTGATAAATTAGAGATAAATCTCCTGATATAAGCGATTCTTCCTTGAAATCCTCGTAGCTCTTTTAAGGTGCGTGGAGGACGTATCTCTTGGATGGCTTTGATCTTCTCGGGATCCACGTGTATACCTTTAGAGGTAATGACGAAGCCGAGAAATTTACCACTAGAGACGCCTAAGAAGGACTTAGTAGGGTTCATCTTTAATTGATGCTTACGCATTAGATCAAATATAATCTTCAAATCTTGGATATGATCCTCCTTTTGTTGACTTTTGACTGCAATATCATCAACATAGCATTCGACTGTTTTCCGCAAATGTTCACGGAATATAGTGCTCATAGCACGTTGATAAGTTGCTCCTGCATTCTTGAGACCGAATGGCATAACTGTATAACAGTATGTACCAATCGGCGTTCTGAAAGAAGTGTGCTTCTCGTCCTCTGGAAACATTTTGATCTGATTGTACCCAGAATACCCGTCCATGAATGACATTCGTTCAAATCCACAGGTATTATCAACCATGACATCAGTGATTGGTAGAGGGAATTCGTCTTTAGGACATGCCGCATTGAGATCGCGAAAGTCTATGCATACTCTGATCTTGCCAGTCTTTTTAAGAACAGGAACAATATTAGCCACCCAATCGGGATGTTGTTCCTCTCTAATAAACCCAGAGGTAATGAGTTTATTGACTTCAGCTTCAATTACATCCATGATGTCTGGACGAAATCGTCGCTGTTGTTGTTTGACCGATTTAGCATTCGGTAAGATATTGAGCTTGTGAGTTGCAATTTGAGGATCAAGCCCTGGCATATCTTCATAACTCCAAGCAAAGACATCGATGTAATCATGAATGAGTTTGATCATGTCTTTCTTATCAGTTTCTGAAAGACTTTCACTGATGAATATTGGTTTGGGAGATCCCTCTTCACCAACATTTATTTGAACAAGTTTATCTTCAGTCGGAGGTTCTTTTTGCTCGAAACGGAACTCCCATTGATTATCTAATCTTTGGGCCCACTGTTCTGATTCAAATGAGATTTCAAACTCTTCTTCGTCTTCATCACTTTCTTCAGAATGGTCAATAGAAACCATATTGGAAGACAGAAGGTTGCAATAGAAGTCACCGATACTCGTATCGGAATCCCAAGAAGTGGTACTAGAAGAATCAGATCTCTTATCTTCGTCAGACTCGGGATCTTCATGGATAATATTGATGAAAGGAGTAGGAGCAGTATAACCCAATACGCATTTCGTCCTTCCATATTTCAAAGGAGGAATCCGGACAGGTATTTTTCTTCCTTTTCCATCATTGAGGCCAGTCCTGAAGTCATAGCCCATATTTTTGATGATGTCTCTAGATTGCTGACTATAACGACGTAGTTGTAATCTTCCAGTATCATCATTTTTGTCATCATCTTCAAGATCAGAAGGATTTTGAGGCCCTTTGTAGAAGAATATTGGAATGTCTCCTGGCTTTCTGCTGGGAACTAGAAAGTATGAAGATTGTACAGGTTCTAGAGATACATCTGTATGAACAGTCTGTACAACTCCTATGGTTATTGTGTTCAAGTCATCTAACAGATGTAAATAACTATGAACATAATTACACACATAAACGTACTGCAAAGGTGGAGACTTTTCATTAAATGTAAAAGCAGCAATATTTACATTGGGAGAAGGCTGAGCCTTAGAGATTTTAGCCAAGTCAATGACTAAAGGGGGAGAAGAAGAAGAAGCTTTGTTTCGATTAAGATCGATAACAAATGGCTCAGAAGAGGTGAGCTCCCTTGAAGTTTGAGTAGGAAGAGTAGTCCGCCCTCCAACTGGAATTAGCAGAGTATCTTGTGAAGATACAGGAACTGTAGTACGCCCACTGACAGAAATGATCAGTGTATTTTGAGTAGATGACTGAGGTAACGGAGAGATCCGTCCGCTCACTGGAATGATGAAAGAATCTTCTCCAGAGGGTTTAGGAGATTGTTGCTGAGTAGTTCGACCTTGAACAGGGATTATTAAAGTCTCACTTTGTGCATCTTCTTTCTCCATAGCTTGTATGATCCTTGTATACTCTTCTTTGTACATTCGAGAATCGTTGAAATAAGCTTCAACCCCATGGAAGGGATTTATATCAGCAACTTCTTTTTGTACTCTTCCATTGCTATCAATGTATTTAAAACATTGATGAAGAGTAGAGGGCACCACATTATTTTCATGAAGAAAGGGCCTCCCCAGAAGAAGATTATAGGATCCCACGATCTCGATCACATAGAAAGTGACTTTAGATCTGAAATCGCCTATCTGAAGCTTCAGATGAATCTTTCCCAAAGGCTCACTTCGGCTTTGATTGAATCCCAAGATAGTAGTAACCGTCTTGGAGAGCTTGTGAAGAGGGATTTTTAGTTCATCCAACAAACTTTTTGGCATTATGCTTATAGCAGACCCTGGGTCAATGAGGATACGATCTATCTTCATCGTATCAATATAACCAGTGTAGTAGAGAGGTCGGTCATGTCGATTATCCTCCAGTAGCATGTCGTCTTGTGTAAAGGTGATATTTGGGATATTCTCCAGTACACTGTTGCAATGTAAGCAAGTGGCAGGTTCCGCATCTGGCTTCTTCAATTGTGCAAGACAAGAGTCAGCTTGTAGAAGTGCTTCACTTAACGTCTCCCGAGTTTCTTTAGAAAGTCGTAGAAGTTCAAAGAGGGACATTCTAGCTGGAGTATTAGCAAGTTGAGCCAAAATGTCGAAGTTGTAAGGCTTCTGAAGTCCAAGAGGAGAAGACTTCTTGATTGGCTTATCAAACCGAGCCTGTTGTTTGCCTTTCTCCAGAGCCGTAGGCTTGGGAGGAACAGGTTCAGTGGATGATTCTTCTTCAGGAGGAACATTAGGAGCATCTTTAGCATCTGAAGGGATATCAGTATGATCTTCAGGATTTTTAGAATAATCCTTTAGGTAAGGTTTCCCCGTTCGAGTAGCACTACCAAGTGCTTTTTCTTTGTCTTTTGGCTCTGTGTCAGAGGTAGACCCAAGAGAAGTCATATGACATGACTTGATCTTTCCAGCCTTCTTGGATTTTTGAGAAAAAATCTTTTGAGGAGAAGGCGATTCAAAATCTGCCACTAGATCAGGATGGATCCACATGATTTCCCCTGTTTCTAAAGTGATTGGCACTAATCCTTCAGACTGTGGAGGAGGAAGATTCACTATGTCAAGAGTTGCCTTGGGAATAGGAACAATCCCACTTTCAAGGAGTTGAGGAGGGAAATCTCCAAATTGCATAGAGACGACGTTGGAGGTGACGGTCTTCTCTTTTGGAGTAAGAGAGATAGCTCCAGATTTAATCATTTCTTGGATCTTTCCTTTCAATACATAACATGTACGAATTGTGTGACCCAGCATTCTATGATATGGACAGTATTTAGGATGATCTGTCTTACCAGCTTCATCAGGTTTCTTGATCTCTGGTAATTGTATTTTATTACCTTTCAGCAGACATTCAAAGATACCAAGGACATCGTCGTCATCAAAAGAATATTCTTCTTTGGGGCGAGGTGTTCTTGATTGTTGAGTTGTAGAGGCAGGAGTTTGAACATTTGATGCATCTTTACTCTGAAGATTAACTTCAAGAGTTTCTTTTCCTTTGCGAGCATTATTTTTATTGTTAGCACCTTGTCCTATTTCTTTAGGAGTCATCTGCACTCCTAAACCTTTGAAGGTTTCAGCACTGATTTCTGCAGCTTTGGCACTGACTATGAAGGAAGGCCAATCTTGAAATTGAGTGGACCCTGTCCACATACTGATGATTGGCAACAAGTTTGATTTGCACGTGTCAATGGTGACAGCATCAGGAGTTCCAAGAGGCATCTTCAGAGCTTCTCTTCGAAACCGTTCAATGTATTCCTCTGTAGATTTATTATTTTTTCTGCTTGATTATAATAAGAGCAGACATAGTCATGTCATTAAGCCCTTCATAGAATCTTTCAAGAAACATCTGTTTGAAACCAGCAAATAAGGTAATACTCCCATCTGGGAGACTCCTATACCATTCATAAGCCGTTCCCTTGAGACATCCAATAAATACCCGAGTAAGGAGGGCATCACTTGGTTGCAGTTGATCAGTCATCACTTCAAAGTGATTAATAAACTGACTTGGAGAAGTGGTTCCATCATAGAATGAGATAGTAGGAGGCTTGTATTTAGGAGGATATGATACTTGCTTCCATTCTATCGGATAAGGCTGTTTGATGCCTAACCTTTGTAAACCATCCTTCTATTTGAATGCCTCGAATTGAGTTTTGAGATTCTTCAATTCTTCAGAGACAACTCCCGAAGATTGTGGAGTTGTGGCTTGTAGAGAATAGTTGGGAGGAGGAACAGCATTGTAAGCACTACCCCCAGCTCCAGAGAGACTAGGATTTGGTTGAGCTGGTCCAGGAGTATTGGATTGTACTGCTAGCGGAACTTGTACTGGACTTATATCAATATCAACTGGTATGGCATCTGATACAGTCTGTCGATTTTGCAACTGAGCTGTCATGAGTTCATACATCGACTTCATTGTGTCAGTCATAGACTTCATTTGCTGTTCCAAAGAAGCAATTCTTTGATCTTGAGGAGTCAAGAAAGAAGAAGGTTCATCAGTATTCCTATCAACCATGTAAGTCGTGACTGTATGAGGGATTATTGATGAACTAGTAGATGTTGTATGCTCTGAATTATTGCTTCGTGCATCAAAGTCAACTATAGGAGAATTACCCCCAATAGGAAGAGGTGGGAAGTTAGATTCTCCAAGAAATTCAGAATCAATTTCAGGGATCAAATTTCTTTGACTAGAAGCCAAGACTCTTGCTCTGGTATTTCTATATACTCCATCTGGACTATCAACTCTACCCCCGGTGTCCCGAGAAGTCATGTTGACAGAGACAAACAAAGGCTCATCTTCATCAGGCATAGGTTCATACTGAATCCTATTGAAGACAGACTGTCGTTTATTTTGACATCTGCATTGCATTGTGATTCTTGGCTGGAAGTCACATTCATGATCACCATGGTCTTGAACTGTTGATTGACATCTGCACTGAATTATGACTCTTGGATAGAAGTCACATTCAGCATGTTCCTTTGATATAGAATTACTCCTTCTCTTCTGTTGAAGATATTTCCGTAAATCTGTTTGTGAAGATTGAGGAGTATACTTCCTGTTCTTGGGTCTTGATGGCTCTTGATTATACAAAGAGTGATTAATGTGAGCCACATAATTTTTTGCATACTCTGCATCTGGATCTTTTATCTTCGTATCCAATTGGTATGGTTTCTTAACACCAGAAGTGCTGAGTTTTGTTCTTAAATCAGTGGAAGGTAACACATTAATTTTGGAAATATGGAGTTTTCCTTCCATTGATCTGGATATTTGCAGAGAAGGAAGAGTTGAACCACTCCTTTGATTAGGAGTTGGTAACAGACCCTCTTTAATGGACAGATTCTGTGCCCAATTTGAAGAAGTCAAAGAAGAAGACATTAAGGAATGTTTCTTCTTAGACTCATTCAAGTTTTGAGACATAGAATGTCCAGAAGAAAGAGTAGTCAAAAGACCATCTCCTTTCCTTTGACTAACAAAAGTATCAGACAAAGCTGTTCCTGAAGTAAAAACTACAGGAGCAGAAGAAACAACTAAAGAGTTATTCCTTTTCGAAGAAACTTTGTGTGGAAGACCACCCCCAGTTCCAGTAGAACTCGGTGAAGAAGAAGAGATAACTAAGGAGCTATTCTTCTCTGATGAAATACACGCTGAAACAGACTTGGTTAAAGAACCAGAGCTGTTAGCGTGACTTTTGATTTTAGAATTACACGCTGGAACAGATTTGGCTAAGGAACCAGTACTGTCAGCGTGACTGTTGAATGTGGGATTGCACACTGGAATAGATTTGGCTAAGGAGCCAGTACTGTCAGCGTGACTGTTGAATATGGGATTGCACACTGGAATAGATTTGGCTAAGGAGCCAGTACTTTCAGCGTGACTGTTGAATGTGGGATTGCACACTGGAATAGATTTGGCTAAGGAGCCAGTACTATCAGCGTGACTTTTAGAGTTGAATTTGCACGCTGGAACAGATTTGGCTAAGGAGCTAGTACTGTCAGTGTGACTTTTAGAGTTGAATTTGGACGCTGGAACAGATTCGGCTAAGAAGCCAGTACTGTCAGCGTGACTTTTAGTTACTGTCATCTTCGAGCGCACAAGAGTGTGCGTGCTTGTAGTGGAGTTCTTGCCAGTGTTAGGAGTAGACACTGTGGCAGAGACTTCACCATTGACTGCCAACTGATTCTTAGGGACATAGACAGAGTGTCCCTTCGACTTGGCAGTGATGATGGAGGCTGGAGTGGGCTTGCCACCCTTAGCCCGCTGCATTTCTTCATAGGCGAGTTGATCGAATTTGATCGTCATCACCTTCTTCGTCGAGCCGATTGACGAAGTGTCGCATTGAGTTGTTACCATCTCAGAAGAGGAGATGGTTTTCCCCAGCAGAGTCGCCAATTTGTTTTCCATAAAGAAATTCTCTTTATTTGTTGTGTTTCTGGGAAAATTACAACTGTAGGAATCCGATCTAGAAGACGATCGCTTTATCCCTTGGACTATGCGAAGAAGAAAAGCTCTCAAAATTTTGACAGTAGATATCAATGTATCTGTACCCTCAATAAAAAGAAAAAGAACTCTATTTATAGAGTCAAAAAATAATAACTGAAAAGATAACTGTCTTCACAGCCTGTGCTTAGTTGAAAATCATGCAGGATTTAACATACGCAAGGTTGTGAGCAGTTACTGGACGTGGCCTGTTACTGTTGGACACATGGCAATCATGCATGAGTCGTGTGCAAGTTACAGGACACGCAGGCGAGAGATCAGTGGCATGGCTGCCACGTACTCCAATTTGATGAAATCCACGCAGACTTGTTGAAGATGAAATCCACGCAGACTCGGGACAGAAAGCTTCAAAATCCACGCAAACTTGGGGCAGGAAGTTTCAGAATCCACGCAGACTTGATGAAGAAAACTTCAGAATCCACGCAGACTTGAGGGAAGAAACTTCAGAATCTACGCAAACTTGAGATAGAAAGCTCAAAATATATACGGACTTTGGGAAGGAACATAATCCACGCTCAATTGAGGCAGGACTGCCAGCTGTCTTGATTCGACGTGCCTCGACTGACACAAAATCTCTGACAGTGATTGCTTTTGTCAGTCGCATTAAATGACAAGAAGCTCTTTTGGTACGCCAACTTGACGAAGGTTGAGTCTTGCTGAAGAAGATTTCGAAAGTCACGCAATTGTCGGCTGTGATCTCTCGAGTTCTGTGCATACGTGGCATACGAAGAGACATTCTTCGACTGTCGTGCTGTCAGTCATAATTACACTCTGACAAATGATGAGCTGTCTCCTTAGCGTGATTTGTAAATATTGTCCTGATCAACTGAGCGTGACTTTTGACTCTGTCCTGATCAACTCAGCGTGACTGTCATTTTTGAGGCCTACAAACTTGGATATGATCCTCCTTTTGTCGACTTTTGACTGCAATATCATCAACATCGCATTCGACTGTTTTTCGCAAATGTTCACGGAATATAGTGCTCATAGCTAGTTGATAAGTTGCTCCTGCATTCTTGAGACCGAATGGCATAACTGTATAACAGTATGTACCGATCGGCATTCTGAAAGAAGTGTGCTTCTCGTCATCTGGAAACATTTTAATCTGATTGTATCCAGAATACCCGTCCATGAATGACATCCGTTCAAATCTACAGGTATTATCAATCATGACATCAGTGATTGGTAGAGGGAATTCGTCTTTAGGACAAGCCGCATTGAGATCGTGGAAGTCTATGCATACTCTGATCTTGCCAGTCTTTTTAAGGACAGGAACTATGTTAGCCACCCAATCGGGATGTTGTTCCTCTCTAATAAACTCGGAGGTTATGAGTTTATTGACTTCAGCTTCAATTGCATTCATAATGTCTGGACGAAATCGTCGCTGTTGTTGTTTGACCGGTTTAGTATTCGGCAAGATATTGAGCTTGTGAGTTGCAATTTGTGGATCAAGTCCTGGCATATCTTCATAACTCCAAGCGAAGACATCGATGTAGTCACGAATGAGTTTGATCATGTCTTGCTTATCAGGTTCAGAAAGACTTTCACTGATGAATATTGGTTTGGGAGATCCCTCTTCACCAACATCTATTTGAACAAGTTTGTCTTCAGTCGGAGGTTCTTTTGCTCGAAACGGAACTCCCATTGATTATCTAATCTTTGGGCCCATTGTTCCGATTCATGTGAGATTTCAAACTCTTCTTTGTCTTCATCACTTTCTTCAGAATGGTCAATGGAAACCATGTTGGAAGACAGAAGGTTGCAGTAGAAGTCACCGATACTCGTATCGGAATCCCAAGAAGTGGTACTAGAAGAATCAGATCTCTTATCTTCGTCAGACTCGGGATCTTCATGGATAATATTGATAAAAGGAGTAGGAGTTATATAGCCCAATCCGCATTTTGTCTTTCCATATTTCAGAGGAGGAATACGAACAGGCATTTTTCTTCCCTTTCCACTATTGAGGCCAGTCCTGAAGTCATAGCCCATATTTTTGATGATGTCTTTAGATTGCTGACTATAACGACGTAGTTGTAATCTTCCAGTATCATCATTTTTGTCTTCATCTTCTAAATCAGAAGGACTTTGGGGCCCTTTATAGAAGAATATTGGAATGTCTCCTGGCTTTCTGCTGGGGACTAGAAAGTATGAAGATTGTACAGGTTCTAGGGATACATCTGTATGAACAGTCTGTACAACCCCTATGGTTATTGTGTTCAAGTCATCTAACAAATGTAAATAACTATGAACATAATTACACATCAGCATACTGCAAAGATGGAGACTTTTCATTAAATGTAAAAGCAGCAGTATTTACATTGGGAGAAGGCTGAGCCTTAGAGATTTTAGCCAAGTCAATGACTAAAGGGGGAGAAGAAGAACGAGAAGAAGCGTTGTTTCGATTAAGATCGATAACAAATGGCTCAGAAGAGGTGAGCTCCCTTGAAGCTTGAGATGGAAGAATAATCCGCCCTCTAACAGGAATTAGCAGAGTATCCTGTTTCACATGTGGAGATGCAGGAATTGCAGTACGCCCACTGACAGGAATAATCATTGTGTCTTGAGCAAACGACTGAGGTAACGGAGAAATCCGTCCACTCACCGGAATGATGAAAGAGCCTTCTTCAGAGAGTTTGGAAGATTGTTGCTGAATAGTTCGACCTTTAACAGGAATTATTAAGGTCTCACTTTGTGAATCCTCTTTCTCCATAGCTTGTATAACTCTTGTATACTCTTCTTTGTACATTCGAAATTCATTGAAATAAGCTTCAACCACATGGAAGGGATTTATATCAGCAACTTCTTTTTGTACTCTTCCATTGCTATCAATGTATTTAAAACACTGATGAAGAGTAGAAGGCACCACATTATTTTCATGAAGAAAGGGCCTCCCCAGAAGAAGATTATAGGATCCCACGATCTCGATCACATAGAAAGTGACTTTGGATCTGAAATCTCCTATCTGAAGCTTCAGATGAATCTTTCCCAAAGGCTCGCTTCGGCTTTGATTGAATCCCAGTATAGTAGTAACCGTCTTGGAGAGTTTGTGAAGAGAGATTTTTAGTTCATCCAATAAACTCTTTGGCATGATACTTATAGCAGACCCTGGATCAATGAGGATACGATCTATCTTCATTGTATCGATATAATCGGTGTAGTAGAGAGGCCGATCATGTCGATTATCCTCCAGTAGCATGTCGTCTTGTGTAAAGGTGATATTTGGGATAATCTCCAATACACTGTTGCAATGTAAGCAAGTAGCAGGTTCTACATCTGGCTTCTTCAATTGTGCAAGATAAGAGTCAGCTTGTAGAAGTGCTTCACTTAATGTCTCCCGAATCTCTTTGGAAAGACGTAAAAGTTCAAAGAGGGACATTCTAGCTGGAGTATTAGCAAGCTGAGCTAAAATGTCAAAATTATAAAGCTTCTGAAGTCCAAGAGGAGAGGACTTCTTGATTGGCTTATCAAACCGAGCCTGTTGTTTGCCTTTCTCCAGAGCTGTAGGCTTGGGAGGAACAGGTTCAGTGGATGATTCTTCTTCAGGAGGAACATTAGAAGCATCTTTATCAGCTGGAGGGATATCAAGAGGATCTTCAGGATTCTTGGAATAATCCTTTAGATAAGGTTTCCCCGTTCGAGTAGCACTAACAAGTGCTTCTTCTTTCTCTTTTGGCTCTGTGTCAGGAATAGATCCAAGAGAAGTCATATGACATGACTTAATCTTTCCAGCCTTCTTGGACTTTCGAGAAGTAGTCTTTTGAGGAGAAGGCGATTCAAAATCTGCCACTAGATCAGGATGGATCCACATGATTTCCCCTATTTCCAAAGTGATTGGCACTAATCCTTCAGACTGTGGAGGAGGAAGATTCACTATATCAAGAGTTGCCTTGGGAATAGGAACGATCCCACTTTCAAGGAGTTGAGGAGGGAAATCTCCGAATTGCATAGAGACGACGTTGGAGGTGACAGTCTTCTCTTTTGGAGTAAGAGAGATAGCTCCAGATTTAATCATTTCTTGGATCTTTCCTTTCAGTACATAACATGTACGAATTGTATGACCCAGCATTCTGTGATATGGGCAGTATTTGGGATGATCTGTTTTACCAGCTTCATCAGGTTTCTTGATCTCAGGTAATTGTATCTTATTACCTTTCAGCAGACATTCAAAGATACCAAGGACATCGTCGTCATCAAAAGAGTATTCTTCTTTGGGGCGAGGTGTTCTTGGTTGTTGAGTTGTAGGAGTTTGAACAGTTGATACATCTTTGCTCTGAAGATTAACTTCAAGAGTTTCTTTTCCCTTGCGAGCATTATTTTTATTGTTAGTACCTTGACCTGTTTCTTTAGGAGTCATCTGCACTCCTAAACCTTTGAAGGTTTCAGCACTAATTTCTGCGGCCTTGGCACTAACTATGAAAGAAGGCCAGTCTTGGAATTGAGTGGATCATGTCCACATGCTGATGATTGGCAACAAGTTTGATTTACATGTGTCGATGGTGACAGCATCAGGAGTTCCAAGAGGCATCTTCAGAGCTTCTCTTCGAAACCATTCAATGTACTCTTCTGTAGTTTTATTATTTTTTTGCTTGATTCTAATAAGAGCAGACATAGTCATGTCATTGAGCCCTTCATAGAACCGTTCAAGAAACATCTGTTTGAAACCAGAAAATGAGGTAATGCTCCCATCTGGGAGACTTCTATACCATTCATAAGCCGTTCCCTTGAGACATCCAACAAACACCCGAGTAAGGAGGGCGTCGCTTGGTTGCAGCTGATCAGTCATTACTTTAAAGTGATTAATGAACTGACTTGGAGAAGTAGTTCCATCATAGAATGAGATAGTAGGAGGCTTGTATTTAGGAGGATACGATACTTGCTTCCATTCTATCGGATAAGGTTGTTTGATGCCTAACCTTTGTAAACCATCTTTCTGTTTGAATGCCTCGAATTGAGTTTTGAGATTCCTCAATTCTTTATTAACAACTCCAGAAGATTGTGGAGTTGTAACTTGTAGAGAATAGTTGGGAGGAGGAACAGCATTGTAAGCACTACCCCCAGCTCTAGAGAGACTAGGGTTTGATTGAGCTGGTCCAGGAGTATTGGATTGTACTGCTGGAGGAACTTGTACTGGACTCACATCAGTGTCAGTTGGTATGGAATCTGGTAAAGTCTATCGATTTTGCATCTGTGTTGCCATGAGTTCATACATCGACTTCATAGTATCAGCCATAGACTTCATTTGTTATTCCAAAGAAGCAATTCTTTGATCTTGAGGAGTCAAGGAAGAAGAAGGTTCATCAGTATTCCCATCGACCATATAAGTCGTGACTGTACGAGGAATTATTGATGAACTGGTGGATGTTGTTTGTTCTGAATCATTACTTTATGCATCAAAGTCAATTATAGGAGAACTACCCCCAGTAGGAAGAGGTGGGAAGTTAGATTCTCCAAGGAATTCAGAATCATCTTCAGAGATCAAATTTCTTTGACTAGAGGCCAGGACTCTTGCTCTGGTATTTCTATATACTCCATCTGGACTATCAACTCTACCCCCAGCATCCCGAGAGGTCATATTGACAGAAGCAAACAAAGGCTCATCTTCATCAGGCATAGGTTCACACTGAATCCGATTGAAGACAGATTGTCGTTTAGTTTGACATCTGCATTGCATTGTGACTCTTGGCTGGAAGTCGCATTCATGATCAACATGATCATGAGCCATTGATTGACATCTGTATTGAATTATGACTCTTGGATAGAAGTCACATTCAGCATGGTCCTTTGACACAGAATCACTTCTTCTCTTCTGTTGAAGATATTTTCGTAAATCTATTTGTGAAGATTGAGGAGTATATTTCCTGTTCTTGGGTCTTGATGGCTCTTGATTATATAGAAAATGATTAATATGAGCCACATAGTTTCTTGCATACTCTGCATCTGGATCTCTTATCCTTGTTTCCAACTGGTATGGTTTCTTAACACCAGAAGTGTTAATTTTTGTTCTTAGATCAGTTGGAGGTAACATATTGGTTTTGGAAACATGGAGTTTTCCTTCTATTGATCTGGATATTTGCAGAGAAGGAAGAGTTGAACCACCCCCTTGATTAGGAGTTGGTAACAGACCTTTTCTAGACAAATTCTGTGCCCAATTCGAAGAAGTCATAGAAGAAGACATTAAGGAATGTTTCTTCTTAGACTCATTCAAGTTTTGAGACATAGAATGTCCAGAAGGAAGAGTAGTCAAAAGACCATCTCCTTTTCTTTGACTAACAAATTTGTCAGTCAAAGCTGTTCCTGAAGTAAAAACTACAGGAGCAGAAGAAACAACTAAAGAGTTATTCCTTTTCGAAGGGACTTTGTGTGGAAGACCACCTCCAGTTCTAGTAGAACTTGGCAAAAAAGAAGAGATAGCTAAAGAGCTATTCTTCTTAGATGAAATACACGCTGAAACAGGCTTGGTTAAAGAACCAGTACTGTTGGCGTGACTTTTCACTTTGGAAATACACGCTGGAACAGATTTGGCTAAGGAGCCAGTATTGTTAGCGTGATTGTTGATTTTAGAATTACATACTGGAACAGACTTGGCTAAGGAACCAGTGCTGTCAGCGTGACTTTTGAGGTTGAAATTGCACACTGGAACAGATTTGGCTAAGGAGCCAGTACTGTCAGCGTGACTTTCAACTTTGGAGACACACACTGGAACAGATTTGGCTAAGGAGCCAGTACTGTTAGCGTGATTTTTTGAATGAGAGATTGCACGCTGGAACAGATTTGGCTAAGGAGCCAGTACTGTCAGCGTGACTTTTGATTGCTGTCATCTTCGAGCGCACAAGAGTGTGCGTGCTTGTAGTAAAGTTCTTGCCAGTGTTAGAAGTAGACACTGTGGCAGAGACTTTACCATTGGCTGCCAACTGATTCTTAGGGACATAGACAGAGTGTCCCTTCGACTTGGCAGTGATGATGGAGGCTGTAGTGGGCTTACCACTCTTAGCCCGCTGTATTTCTTCATAGGCGAGTTGATCGAATTGGATCGTCATCACCTTCTTCGTCGAGCCGATTGACGAAGTATCGCACTGAGTTGTTGCCATCTCAGAAGAGGAGATGGTTTTCCCCAGCAGAGTCGCCAATTTGTTTTCCATAAAGAAATTCTCTTTATTTGTTGTGTTTCTGGGAAAATTACAACTGTAGGAATCCGATCTAGAAGACGATCGCTTTATCCCTTGGACTATGCGAAGAAGAAAAGCTCTCAAAATTTTGACAGTAGATATCAATGTATCTGTACCCTCAATAAAAAGAAAAAGAACTCTATTTATAGAGTCAAAAAATAATAACTGAAAAGATAACTGTCTTCACAGCCTGTGCTTAGTTGAAAATCATGCAGGATTTAACATACGCAAGGTTGTGAGCAGTTACTGGACGTGGCCTGTAACTGTTGGACACATGACAATCATGCATGAGTCGTGTGCAAGTTACAGGACACGCAGGCGAGAGATCAGTGGCATGGTTGCCACGTACTCCAATTTGATGAAATCCACGCAGACTTGTTGAAGACGAAATCCACGCAGACTCGGGGTAGAAAGCTTCAAAATCCATGCAAATTTAGGGCAAGAAGCTTCAGAATCCACGCAGACTTGGTGAAGAAAACTTCAGAATCCACGCAGACTTGAGGAAGAAAACTTCAGAATCCACGCAGATTTGAGGGAAAACTCAAAATACACACAGACTTGGGATAGAACTGCCAGCTGTCTTGATTCAGCGTGCCTCGACTGACACAAAATCTCTGGCAGTGATTGCTTTTGTCAGTCACATTGAATGATAAGAAGCTCTTTTGGTACGCCAACTTGACGAAGGTTGAGTCTTGCTGAAGAAGATTTCAAAAATCCCGCAATAGACGACTGTGATCTCTCGAATTCTGTGCATACGTGGCATACGAAGAGACATTCTTCGACTGTTGTGCTGTCAGTCAAAATTACTCTCTGACAAATGATGAGCTGTCTCCCCAGCGTGATTTGTAAATATTGTCCTGATCAACTGAGCGTGACTTTTGACTCTGTCCTGATCAACTCAGCGTGACTGTCATTTTTAAAGGCCTACATGCACATACGATGCTCCCTTAACTCTAAGCCAATGGCATAAAATATAATAATTTGTATCTATATAATTTTGAAAGAACAACATAAAGAAAGAGCATACATGATATTGAGCAAAAAATTAAACAGTAAAGGCAAGGTGTCTTGCCTGATGTGTCGCCTGGTGTGACGCCGGGTGTGGTACAATAATCCGGCAAGTTTCGATTGTCCAATAGCCATGTTCAGTGTATAATGGTTTGAGGTTGCGAAAAAAAATAGGAAAACATGATTTAGTCATGATTGGTGATGATAATCAAAGAGATTAAGTGAAAGTTACGTATATTATTTTGGAAAATATTTGTATACTTGAAAACTATATCTTATTAGTTGAAATATGTTTTTAGACAATTACTTGAAAATCAAAAGATCATTTTAGGTAGAAACTCTAAGATTGTCAAAGTAGAAATTAAGTAGAAACTATATTTTATTTCAAAAAAATATATTTTTAGAAAAATATGGGAAATCTAGAAAAATTATTTAAGACTAATATTAAAATTTAAAATTATAGGGCCAAGCCCCAATATAATAAAATATTTTTATAACCTCAAATTCCTAATATAAGATTTTGCAAAATATTACCTATCTTTTATAAGGGTAAATAAATATTTAAGTAACAATACACTAATAATTATAAAAATTATTAACCTAACAAAAGTATTAAAATAATACTAATGATATATAAGAATAATAATAATAATAAATAACAGTAATAATAATGATAGATAATAATAATAATAATGATAATAATAATAATAATAATAATAATAATAATAATAATAATAATAATAATAGTAGTAAAAATATAGTTACAAAACCACTAATAATGTATTATTAATAATAATAATAATAATAATAATAATAATAATAATAATAATAATAATAATAATAATAATAATAATAATAATAATATTATTATTAATAATAATATTAAAAACTTCTTTACCAACCAATAGGTACCGGTGGCTTTCGTTTTAGAAAGGGTGGAATAAGAAAAGGGAAGGAGGAGAAAGTGGAGAAGAGGTTAACCAGTGGTTCTCGCGGGCGGTTCTCCGGCGACGGCGTGGAGGGGCACCGACATGGCGGCGATGAAGGCGCAGAGAAGGGTCGGAGAAGAAGAAGTCAGAGCTCACGAGGAAGGGGGTCGGCGGACTACTTGGAAGGAGACGGCGACGGATGAAGGAGTTTGGCGCCAGCGGGGGTTTCGAGGCGAGGAGGGCGATAGGACATGGCGGCTAAAGGTGCGTTTACCCGTTGCCCACGTGGTCGCCGGCTCGCTAGGCGGCGCCGGAACTCGCTGAAGTCACCGGATCTGAGCACTCTAGCTGGCGTGGAGGTCGGCAGTCCACAGGAGGCGGAGGAAGAACGAGGGCGGCGCGCTGCTCGCGGAAAGGAGGCCGGTCGGCCACACCACGGCGGCACGCCCACGGAGAGGATGCCGGTCGGCCACGCCACGACGGCGCACCCACGGAGAGGAGCGGGAATATTAGGTTTAGGATTTATTTGTGTCGGGATTGTCGACACGGAGGAACATGTATATGTAGAGGATGGAATAAGAAGCTGGGCACGGACACGATGCACATATGTGAATGGTAGAAATATATGGATGAGTACCTGCCTATATATAGGATGTGGGAATACCCATTGGATAAGGATTAGGTTTATTTAAAACCCAATTAGATAAATACCATATTACTTTAAATAATTTAATTCAATCAAATCCAATCTCAATCTGGTTTAAATCCAAATAAATCCAATGGATAAATCTTCATCCTTATTTCAAACTATTTAAAATAATTCAAATCAAGATTTTAAATTGCCATAATAATTTCAAAATATGATTTCCAAAAATATTAACAATAATAATTCTGAAAATTACATTATTATTTAAAAATAAACTAATAAATAATTATGAAATATTTATCTATGACCAAAATATATGTTTCTAAAATAAAATTTTATAAGAATATTATTTATTATTATAACTGTCTAAAAAGACTTCTCATAAATAAAATCATGAATTTAGAAATTTTGGTAGCTAAAAATAATTATTATATATATTATTTTGAATTGATACAAATAGAAAAAATATTTTTAAAAGAAATATGTACGCTCGCACATATTCGCACTCGTCGAACAATTTCGAAAATCAAAATTTCGCGCGTGACCTACAATACGACTATGCGACGTACAATACAAAATTTTAAATCAGTACCAAAAATAAAAAAAATACAGTAGAAATTTAGGGGTTTTACATCCTACCCAACTTAAAAGAATTTCGTCCTCGAAATTTAAGAAAAATATAGGTATGGTCGGGAAGTAGATGGAGTTCATCAATACCGAAATTCTAGACAATACGATGAAACGATGATCAAAACTTATCGGCAATTAGAGAGTCTGGTTATAATGAAAACAACTCAATGATATGGTTTTTGAAAGGGGTTGCTAGTTAACACAATAAAATAAGGAAGAATTAAGGGTTAAATTAAATCATGATAAGACATGAATAAAGAGATAAGGAATCGACTAGATTAAAGGCAAGCAATTTAGGGAATATAGCCGTCTAAGTTTAGAGTTGAATCATTCTCGAGTTTCGAGAAGGTCGCAAAAGTTGTCTAGGGTTGAAAATGACGAGGAACTCAGATATGGATAAGTCATATTGATATGTCAGTGGCTAACTGTCTCTATGTATATACAAATATCATGGTCATAGGAGAGTAGTTGGCCTATCTGTCAAGTACGCGCTTTGTCTAGAATAGGTGAAAGACGAAGCCAACAAGAGTTCAAGGAATATGTTTTGAATACAAATATGTGGTTCAACGACGATGGGAAGTTTCAAGTAGAATTGTCAAGGCAGTTGCGGATGAGACTCTAAGGGCAAGTGGACTATGTCTCCAAACGTATAGAAGAATATATGAACAGCGGACCGAAGTGCAATAGGTTGATCAGACCATCATGCACCGGTTCTGATTAAACAGTACGTTATTGGGAGCGACCCAATAAAATATGTCACGATCAAGCTTGATAAGAAAATAAGCTTGCAAAATTTATGCTAAGTTAGCATTAAAAATAGTCAAAGCATAAGTAAGGGACCATGATAAAGGGATTTAAATGGTCCAAGATTCTTTATAGTCAAGCCTTGTCCAAAGTTTGGGCCTATACAGTCAGCCTAGTTGACTGAATAAGTTAGGTTCCACTGAATTCTATGGTCTAAGTGAACCTATCAAAGTGGTCCAAAAAAATATTGGTTAAGTCGTGAGATATTCAACCCAACTTACAAGAGTTAAACTAGTAATGTAAAGGGGTCAATGGGTCAAGCAATCAAGGTAAGGCACAAGTCAAGCGTTTTAAGGAGTCGGATAGAACACAATCATACATTGGAGGGAAAGAATTTAGTCAAGGTTGAGTCTTTATCCGCAGGCTAGAAAATATATTAGTTCTAATGGTGAAGATTTGGGTTTAGTCCTTATGACCCGAAAGTCGTGTTAAAGAAATAGAGTACAAGGGGTGTGTTTTAGTGGGACATGATATACCTACATGAAGGTGGGCTCGTCTAGGTCTTGCATATGAAATTTATTGGAAGAAAAAGTCTAGTGTTGTGCTCCAAATATCCAAGTCACGGTAAAGGACACAAAAGAATTTAAAATAGAAAGTGGGAGTTCATGAGATAACGATTAACGCACAAAATAATTTATCAAGTTAAAAGCATGGAATAAAGATAATTTAGATTCTAACAAATCAAGGTAAAATAAGTTAGGAGTACAGTTATAGAGATATGATAGCCACTTAGATGGAGTATGATCAAGGAACAATTTAATCGCTTCTCAAGTTTCAAATGGTTAGAAAGTCACGATAAAATCTAGGTTTGAGGAAATGTCAAGTGAGTCAAGATTGAGATATCTTCATAAAGTTTGGCAGATGACTTAACTACACTCGAGTACATACAACTATCATGGCAATTGGTGAGGAAAACTTGTATCCCATTAGGGTGACTTGCTTGCTTCTTGGTCCTCTACCAATATATGATCTAATTTCAAATTTCAAGTTCCTCAACAGTTTCGAAATAAAATCTCAAAATACTCCATCAAGTATTTAATCATAACTTAAAGTTTAATTTCCTTTAATTAAATTCCAAAATCCTTCATCATATCTAATGCGGCACAACTAACTTTTCATAATAAGCAATCACTTTTAAAATTTTCCAAATTCTCAAAGGAACCTCGAGATAAACTCTTAACCTATTTCATTAATCGTAAATCATGCGACACAAATTAATTCTATTTTTTTACCAAAATTTAAATATCCATAATCAAGGCCTTTAAACTCGAAATCTAAATAACTTCTTAAATCATAGATCATATGACACAGTTTAAATTTAAATTTTTTCCTTCAAAGTCGCTTTCATATCCTCCATCATTTCATCAACTCAAAATTAAATAAACTTATAAATCGTACGACTCAATTTTAAACCTCAAGCTCTGTCAAACCAAACCTTCGTCTTCTCTAGTTGCCTAAGAATCTTAATTAAAACTCCTTAAATAATCTTGAGATAACTTTATAATATTACAATCCAAACTTTTAAAGTTAACCGTAAATCAAGCGTCACCAAAAAAACTTAAGTTATTTCTCAATTGATTTTTATATCCCTAATAATAATAACCATTTCAAAAATTTCGTAAATCAAAAATTTGTTTTCTCGCTCCAGCTATCCTCTTGTGTATACCACCTTGTAATAACAAAATAATATTTTCACTATCTTTTGAAAGCGGTAATATGCTACTACCCAACTTAGAATTAACTAATCCTTAAGATCATATCTCTAGGTAAAATAAATGCCTTTATACTCAAATAAAACCTCAATGGATATTATTTGTCAATATAATCCTTATAGCCATAGGGTTGACTATTAAGTATATAGTAGTGCAGTCATCTTTCAAACCATGTTTAAAGATGCAAAGAATCAAGGAAAGCCACGGAGTCGGAATATGGAAATCAAGGAAGGTCAAAGAAGGTGATCAAGTATGTGGATGAGATTTTTAGATTCTAATCCTATATTGCAGGCCCGCTCGGTACAGTCATGTAACCGAAATGGCAAACTGACCTGCATGGGCCACCACAAAAACATGTAATGCCCCAGTCCCAAAATACGTAGGACTAAGAACATGGACATGCCAGCTGTATTCATACGAAGTACATAGATCTCGTATGGATACATAAGCTGTAAAATGTGTAGTAATCCAAGACAAATTAAATCTCATCCACAATGAAAAGAATAATAATATAAAAATCAACGTGAATATTTATGATACAATCGTTGGACGGAGACAAAGTCCACTACCAACTATCTTAATGATATAAATGTACAAGAAAGCGATCGACAAAATGATAAAAACGAACCAAGAGCAATTATCTTTGAGAAATGGAGAAGATCACGGCCTTGGCTAGAACACCTGTAGAAAATATGAACACACACCTGGGGAAAAACCAGGTCCTCAGAGGGACGTAACAAGACACATAATATCTCGCGATATGCATTTTTAAGCCTAAACCGACAGTTCAGCCGCGGAAAAATTCGAAGGCATGGGTCATCCAAAAACCTTCAAATCTCGATCAAATCAGCCCAAATCTTTTCCTATAGGACTCCTACCATATTCTCCACAAGATTACATCGAATCCAATTCAAAATTTAATTAGAATTGAACCAGTTTTGGATTTAAACCTTCGGTATAACTTGCGTTTTCTCGAAGAGAAATAAAAGAAGAAAACTTCTTCGATCTCGAACCTAGAGAGCTAATCTCCGACCCAGAGCCTCCGAGCAGCACCCTAAACCCTAGGCGCACAGTCCCAGACGACTACACCACCTGCTCGACGCGCACATCGTCGTCGATCACCGGAAATCCACGTCGAACAAAGGGAACTCTATTTTCATTCAGCTGCAAGGTACCCCTTTTTACCAACTCGATTCTTCACGTACAATTCTAATTTTTCGATTCCAAAAGTTTTCGTAGATAGCCCACATGACCCCGTAGACGGTCCAACAGTTGGTTTTCTTTATTGTCGAACCATCGCGTCGAAAATCCGATGCAAATATTCCAAAAATACTGATTTCTACAGCAGTATACACAGAACCATGTACCCCTATTTAGAGACTTTTTCCCATCAACCTAGCAGGATTATTCCAGAAATAATTAAACAGTAAAATAGGCCACCTGTAGCATTATGAGTCCTTTCTTTTAGTTTAAACTTTTGTTCATCGTATGCCATGAATTTTGAACCCAAAGTTTAGGCAAAACAGTTTTTAAAACAGTAAATTTTAGGAAAAATTAACCGATACGACGTGCGCCCCGACAAATCGGGCGACGTGTCGTGCACTATATGAATCGAACGGCGCGTATGGATGTTACCAACGTGTGGGAACTGACGGGAGTCGATTTTGTTGTGTGTGCGCGACGAAATCAGTGCGTATCCGTCGAGATACCCCCGTATCGACATTTTGCAAACTTGACCACAACATTGTGCACGTTCGTCGTATCGAGACAAAACTTGTGCCATCAGGACCGTATTATTTTTTTGGTCCTGTTTGCCAAGTTTGGTCCGATTCTGAGAAGGTTGATTGGAACGCCAAATTGGCGGGCCTGCGACCCTCTCTAACGGGCGATTTTGTGTACGGCCCGTCAAAATCCAACTTTGGACATACGGTTGGGTTAGTCTCCTCAAACCGGATCCGTAGACATGTAGTTTGACGACTTTAGAGACCGTAGGTTCTGGCACGCGTTTCGGTGCAGAACGGGTCCAACGACGGACATCGTTTTGACCCGAAACTACGATTTTGCCCCTGTTCCAGAATTAGACTTTTGGACAGGTATTTCCTAGGTATTTCTTTTATGCCAAATCTATTCATAATATTTATTTCAGCATCCGAGGTCGTTCATAAAAGTTGGCTTTCATTGCTTCCCTATTCTGACAATTTGAGTTACCAGGCGTCGCCAAAGCAAGACACCTTGCCATTTGCTGTTTATTTATTTTAGCTCATATTTCATGCATTATTTATTTTTTTATGCAAAATAAACTGTGATACATGGCATACCTGTTAGAACTTATTGTTCATTTATATTTCCTGCTGTGTATTATTTTCTTACAAATTAAACCTAGATTTAAGGGACCACCTTGTTAGTTGCATTCATTGGCCTTGACACGTTGTAACACGAAGTTGTGTGTCGCATGTAGAATACGAAAGTGCATGATTGGCTGGCCACCAATACGTATAAGCCGTACGATAGGAATAACCGCTAATAGAATTGCATGCTAGTTTGACTTAGTTGTTATAGAGGTTAATGTTGTGGATACAACATAGTAGGCATTGGGCGGGGAGGACAATTCCTTAGCGTATGGGATTCGATGCACTTTCCCTTGTGACCCGGACTCTCCGCTGGAGATACGGGGTTGATGACCCATGATTACTGACGGCCACTGACGATTCTGCAGAACGTCATGCTCTTACTGATGTGGCCTCTGGTGCCCAAGGGGGACTACGCCGATCCTATTTAGCCAGGGCCCATGCGTAGGAAGGATTGTTCTTAACTACATTTCACTTAGAACGGTTAGGCACCTTTATCCGTTAGGTACGAGTACTTTTGGTTTGGGTACTTGTATCTGACCGTGGCTTGGAACAATAACTTGTTGCGGATTAGTTCGTCACATCTTGTCCTTGTTTGGTTGTAGGTGTGACTTACTACTTTGATGAGAAGGTATTGAACCTTGTTGGGGTCCGAAAATCATATTGGATTCATAGCATGGAAAGATACGTCACCGTGAATTAGTTTACCATCTCCTGTCCTTGTTTGGTTGGGGGGATGGTACGCTCGTTCAGTAGGTGTGTATTGGACCATGTTAGAATTCGATTGACTTATTTATTTGAGTAATATTTATTCAGTTTATATGGCATGATATTATGTGTCTTGTTACGTCCCTCTGAGGACCTGGTTATCTCTCTAGGTGTGTGCTATTGTCTTTCGCAGGTGTTCTAGCTCTAGCCGTGATTATCGCTATTTCTTCGAGGATGATTGCATTTGGATCGTCTTCACTTCGCTCGCCAAAATCATTTATTCTATCATGTATTTTTCCTTTACTTGTTGGTAGTGGATTTGTCTCCGCCCAATATATTGTATCAAGACAATTCATTATCATTATATGATATCTTTTATTCATTTATTTGTATGGATGAGATTAGTTATGGTTCTACTGCATTTTATAGCTTATGTATTCATACGAGGTTTCTACATATTGGAGTGTACTTCGTATGTATACAGCTGGCATGTCTACGTTTCTAGTCCTACATATTTTGGGACTGGAGCGTTACATGCTACGATAGCTAACCTGACATGACAAGTATGAATGACCTAGACACCGTAGGCGATTGTGTTTGTACAAATAAACCAATATTGTCTTGCATCATGTCTAGGATGGGATTCCTGAGTACCATGGTCAGGGATACCTACTGCATTTGACTAAGGCTAATAAACTAGAATAATTCAATAGTCATAAAGAGATTTCCCAGCTACAGGCAATCTCATTTTCTAGGTGCACCAAGTGGACTTGTAGCCTATCGACGAGTAGGTCACATTTCCAGCACACAACCATGTGGTGGTCTCTTCATAAACGGACATTTGACCTGGATAACTTGGATGGTCTGCAGGGCTTATGGCTGTTGGGATAATCTCACTGCATCTTGCTAGTAACTAGGCTTGTGATAACCCTAGTTAGTTAAAGTATCAAGCCGTACTCATTGCTTGGCCGTGATTGATTGGATAGAGTTTAGCCCAGCTTAGTCTCGTCTTGATCCTGTACAAGATTGTGACATGATAAGATTAATTATGCTTGCCTTTACAATAACGATCAGGGGTCCAGTTCTGTTCAGGCGAAGGGTTACAACCCCGGTCCTTGTTTGGTTTAAGAGTTGTAACCTGGCTCCCGGAGCAGTTCTGTGTCCTCTCTTCTTTTATTGTCTTATTGCTCCCCATGCCATGCTTGTCATGTTTTACCTTACTTCAATAACATGATTACTTATGCTTGCCTCAATAATAAAGATCAGGGGTCCAGTCCTGTTCAGGCGAAGGGTTACAACTCCGGTCTTTGTTTGGTTTAAAGGTTGTAACCTGGCTCCTAGAGCAGTTCTGCGTCCTCTCTTCATTTATTGCCTTATTTCACCCTATGATGAGCTCATTATGTTTTACCTTACCAACAGTATTTGAGACGGGTTTCTATCCAGGTGAAGGGCTGCAACCCCGGTCCTTGTTTGGGTTAAGGGTTACAATCTGGCTACTTGAATGGTTTTCTCGTACTCATTCCACTGTTGTTATTCTTTTATTATCAATATCGTTATAATTATTATTCATTTGTGTTATGCTGGTTTTAGTTCCTAAGTGAAGCCTTCTTTGTGGCACTTGCTCTTTCTAGGGTCTGACCCAGCTGGTTTTGTATGGCCAGATATCGGAGCAGTACAAGAGGATCTACTTGTCTTCCGGCTAGATGGTGACCACCAGACGTAACCCTGGCAACGAGTGGGTCTCTTTTTGTCCCTCCACTTTATTGTAAAATTATTCTTTTGAGGCATTTAGCCGGCGAGCACATGTTAGCTCGTATTGCACCTTTATTTACTGTCTGCCTACGGACGGTAACATGATTGACAAATCCTAGGGTTGATCATGTATGACTGAAACTCTTGCTAGTCTTGATATTTTGTACGACTATGTTTCATGATCATCCGAATATGTCATGTATGGGACGCCTTACTATTGTATATTTGGTGCTCTGACATCTTGTGACTATTATTTCTTGCTTTTGAGACAGTAGGCTTGTTCATGACCATAGGTGACTGATCGATTGTAGTTAAACCCTCATGTATCTAGACAGCCGTGACCGTATAGCGAGGTGGGTTGCACTTTTATATACGTAGCTGGCTATGTACGCCCCCGCTCTCCAGTATTCTGGTTTTGGGGCGTGACAGCTTCTCCATACTAATAAGCTATTATGACACCTCTAGTGGCTTCTCCATTCCTCTAAAGGCCTTGGGATTCATGTCTGTGAAGTTCTTGATAGAGCCTTCATAAGAATGCAGAGCCGGTACTGGTGTTGGTACCGGTGCCAGAGGTGGAGGTCTAGCCAATGCTGCCATCATAGTTTATATATTCAGCTCAATCTGCTACCACTGAGACTGCATCATGGCGTACATAAACTGGGAAGTAGGTCTCCCATCAATCGGTGGTGGAGGCATCTGAGGCCCCGACTGTGGCGGAAACTGTCACGCCCCAGAACCAGAATACTGGTAAGTGGGGACGGACATGGCCAGCTACGCAATACTAAAGTACACCAGTACTCTAAAATCACGTATAAGCTGTCAAGACATGGGGGTTACTTCTACAAGCCAACAGTCGATCCTCGGTTAAAACAATCCTAGGTATCTCAATCACAGGCAATTATACAAGGTACAAGAAGTATGATCATCAGTCATACAATAGTAAAGCATACCAAACCATATATACATGGATGATCATGAAGCTAGTAATACAAAATGGAGAAACTAGCACGAGTATTATTCATACATGATAGCTCTAGCTGCAGTCTAGAATACGCACATCATGTTTATGCCCGTAGGCTAAATGTCAATGACCAAAACACGAACTAAACACGTGCTCGGAGGCTAAATGCCATAAAAGAATAATGTACACAACCAGTGGAAGAATAAAATCTTGGGTACTCTGGTGCTCCGGATGGTTACCGTCGCATAGATAGTGCGAAAGATCCTCTAGACTTCTCTATCAGATCTGGCGAAAAAAAACCAGTGGGGTCAGACCCCCAATAGCAAGTATCACAAAGGAAGCCAAACTATGAACTAAAACCAGCAATCACTAACATCAACAATTAGAGATACAAATGAGTAAGGGCAGATCGAGACTCATGCACTACCAATGCACTAATCCCGAACATATGAAGACAATAAGTAAGCATCTTAGAGCACAAGGTAATTATCATGCAACATAATGTAAAGTGTAGACATGTTAAGTAAACAGAAGCTTAAGAATATGTAAAAGCACTTGAACATGTGAACTTGTGAGATAGTCGGGTCATAAGAGCATGGTGACCCAGCATCGGGAGTCATGTATAGCTTGTGAGATAATTGAACCTGTGAGCATGTAAGAATTATATAGAAAGACAATGATAAGTAAACTTAGGAACTAATTCGGAAGTCAAGTTACAACCTTAAACCAAACAAGGACCGGGGTTGTAACCCTTCTCCTGAATAGAACTTTGTCTCCGACCATTTATCGATGAAAGTAAGCAAAAACCATAGTGTACTGAAATAAACATACGGACACTGCCTAGACAAAACTAGACAGGACTGGACTGACTCCATGCATCAATCACGGCCAAGCAATGAGTACGGCTTGATACTTTAACTAACTAGGGTTATCACAAGCCTAGTTACTAACAAGATTCAAAGATATTTCCAAGTCCAGTTACCCGGATGCTGCTACCGGAGTGACCCTAGCAAAAGAAAACAAGTATAGCAGACACACTGCAGTAAGATACATGTGTCCTAAGGAGGTTTCACACTCGACGGCGGGATGGAAGTGTGCTCATCATGACAATAGCTCCAAATCCCATGTATACATATATAAGGCCGGGATCAAACGGGCAACAGGTAACTGGGAAAGTCTCTTCATGAACAACTTAATCAATCTAGTCATTAATCCTAGCCAGATTCAGTATGAATCCCTGACCGTGGGAAATCAGGAATTCATATCCTAGACATGATGCAAAACAGAACATGTAGCTTGTACAAACACACTCAAAAAAAACACCCACGATGTCCAAATTATTCATTATTTGTAAGCCAATAAAGCCGTCGCAACAGCATTCATGATTCATGTCATGTCATGTTACTTGCTATGTTACTAGCCTGGAGTGCACCACGATGGGTCACTATCATGTTAAGGGTACTTGTTAGAGGTACGCCACGATGGGCCACAATCATGTTAAGCAAAGAAGTGACATGTAACTTGAGTGCACCGCAACGGGTCACTATCATGTTAAGCAAAGAAGAAGGACATTCATTATGAGTGCACCACAACGGGTCACTATCATGTTAAGTAAAGATGAAGATATATATCACGAGTGTCCCACATGGGTCACTATCATGCTAAGCAATCGTAGACGTAAGAAAGCTTGTAGATAGATCTTGATAAAAGGTGCATCATAACATATGAGAAGAAATAAATGAGGTAACTACTTGGCCTAAATCACTAATTTAATCTGTGCTAGTATTAAGGGTATGAGAGGGGTACAATCATTCTCTAACTGTACAATATTATCAAATTATGTTAAGAAATTTATTTATTAAAGAAATATCAAGCTATTTGTAGAGTCATCATAATTTAGGTCAAGATAGAAAACATACAATACAATCATAAGCTCCATATCAAGAATGAAAGAAACTTGCATAAAATAGTTGGTAACATATTCTTAAAGCCAAAGAAAAGATCTACAATTTTTATGTTGGGATTTGAGAGAAATTCTGGCCACAAATCAGCCAAATAGGACAAAAACAGCCAAAACAGCCAAAATAGGCTCTATGCGGCACTATGCAAGCCATACGGCACTATTCATCCATGTGGCACAATGCAGGCCATACAGCACTATACGTCCATGCGGCACTATGCAAGCCTACGATACTATTCATCATGCAGCACTGTTCATCCATGCGGCACTATGCATCCATGCGGCACTATGCAAGCCATGCGGCACTATCCATTCCTGTGGTGCTATTCATTCTATGTGACACTATGCATCCATACGGCACTATTCATTCCTGCGGTACTATGCATCCATACGGCACTATTCATTCCATGCGGCACTATGCAATCCTGCGGTACTATTCATTCCATACGGCACTATTCATCGTCCATGCCAAAATCATGACAAATGACATAGAAGATGTCCAAATCTTATCTTGGCCACAACTTCCTCAAAACAAGTCGAAATCTAACTTTTCAAAGGTCTATTTTTGGTAAAATTGAATTCTCTAAAACATAGAACAATCAAAACTTAAAATAATAAAGTTTAGTAGATCAAAACCCAAGAAAACCGAAAAGGCTATAAACTTAGATCTACAAAAATTTATCCACCAAAATAAAAAAATACCAAGTTCTAAAGATGCTTAGAATCATGTAAGGAATAGTTTAGAACAAACAAATAACATTTGTCCAACATTTGGCAAGATGTGCTTGCCTTAGATTGGAGGAAGATGAAGAGGATGAAGATGAAGAGAAATGAAATAATAGAAGAGAGAGAGAGAGAGAGAGGAGTTAGGTTTTTTGTATAAAACCCTTCTCATCTCAAACCAATCCAAACCAAGTTGAACCAACCCAAATTAAACCAAGTCAAGATCAAACCAAGATTAGCTAGTTAAGACAAGTCACAATATGGGTCAGAATTCCGTACACGTATACTGAAAATATGTAAAACAAAAATGGGGGAGACAACTCTACCCACCTTAATAGAATTTCGTCCTCGGAATTTCCTAAAGCTAGCCGAACAAGATAACCAAAACAAAAGATCAAGAGAACACAATCATATCTATAAAATGTAGCATGGCATATAAGTAAATAGAGGTAACTATAATGTAAATAATGCGTAAGCAATAAGCAATCACAATCAAGAAGGGCTGGAGCATATGAATAAATATGTCTCCTGAGACAGTTGAGTAGGGACCAACATCCTCGCTGGCCTACGCTGACTCCAAAATGGATAAGGTCAAGTCTCAAAGCAAGTCGGTACCAATGACTTAGTCTAAGACAGGACTCTACCCAGGATGTATCGTCGTAGTCGATACCAATGAAGTTATCACATGCCTCGACTACGAAGACAGAAGAGTTGGGGACGAGATACTCGCCTTCACTCACCGAATAAATTAAGCCGACCATTGTACTCCATACGTGGATAGAATACAAGGTCGTCTGCAAGAACCCAAGATATATCGCCACTACCTAGCCTGCCATTGAAACACAAATCCCAAGCGAAGAACTGATGGAAGACCATGAAGATGGTACCTGAGACTCCCAAGGTATTACCTTCGTGCTGATAATAGAGCTGCTCATGTTACTGTGCATGCAATTGTGCTCTGAGCTGTCTAATCCTCTGAGCTCGCGATGGCGATGGGTACTGTAACAATGGTTGAACATCAAGTATTGGCCCTAGCTACTCATCCACTACTAGAGGCGATGACGGGGGTGACTAAAAGGATGACAGGGGTATATCTGGTGTAGATGGTCGTCTTCAAGAAGTCGGGTATGGACAAGTACTAATTGAATGGTCCTCTGCTCCACAGCGGAAGCATCGCCTATTGGCCTTCCGACAAACTGATCTAGAATGCCCTAACTTTCAACAAAAGGTACAGGCTTGTTCTTTCTGATACTGTTACTGGTTTCTCTGCCTTGGAGCTTGCTGCTGCTGAACCGACGCTGGTTCATGCTGGTTGGAAGGCTGGAAGGATGATGATCTACCTTGACATCTCCGAAGACAAATTCCTATCAGGTGGTCTGGTGATCCGTATGCTAAACATAGATAGTTAGCCCTCCGACAAGTAAGATGAGGGTGCCCTTCCCTTCCACAGAAGGAACATACGACCAGTAACTCCTGGCTCTGATATGGATGTTGGTCTGCTGGTACTGGTGATGGACGTCGGGATGAAAAGCCTGATACATACGAATAGTTCCTCTTACGACCCTCAGTTCTGGATGCGGTCCTTATAGCTCCATGCCTTTGCTCTCGTACTGCCTCTACAGTAGGTCGGGCTCGATATGCTGATGGGCTGGATGACTGGAACAGGCTGGCTTCAATCTGTACTTCCTCTGGCTGCAAGTTCGTATCTTGAAATTCCTCGGGTATTCCTTGCCCACTACGGTCTATCAACATTTGGATACTCTACAAGAGAACGAGGTCTCATCGTTGCTGTGACTCTATCTTTTATTTGATAATCCCTATGAGTACATGTACATTAGGATGACCTGGTACTACCTCTGCTCGGACTGCTGATTGTATGGACTGAGCTGGCTGATCGGGATGGACTGGCACCTCTGCCCTCGAGTTAACTCTCGAATCTTTGTCTGAATGCTGAGACTGATCCTCCATAACTAGCCTAACAGAAAATTGCTAATCTGCTATGGGCAGAACCTAAATAAGATAATCGAAAGAACTAGAAACAGTGCCCCTGAAAGTTAAAGGGCACAAGGACCAAATCAAGAGAACAAGAAGAATCAACGATCAAGATAGGTATCAGGTCAAAGGATCAGAGATATAGAATAATACGAAGGATATAAATAAAGGATAATTATGATTGAGATAACTAAACATCAGTAACCCCCACATATCTGAAAAAATCAGACCTGTATGGGCCACCACTAAAACCTATGTCATACCCCAGAACCAGAATACTGGTAAGTAGGGACAGACAAGGCCAGCTACGCAATAACAAAGTACACCAATACTCTGAAATCACGTATAAGCTGTCAAGACATGGGGGTTACTTCTACAAGCCAACAGTCGATCCTAGGTTAAAACAATCATAGGTATCTCAATCACAGGCAATTATACAAGGTACAAGAAGTATGATCATTAGTCATGCAATAGTAAAGCGTCCCAAACCATATATATATGGATGATCATGAAGCTAGTAATACAAAATAGAGAAACTAGCACGACTATTAGTCATACATGATAGCTCTAGCTGCAGTCTAGAATACGCACATCATGTTTATGCCCGTAGGCTAAATGTCAAGGACCAAAACATGAGCTAAACACGTGCTAGGAGGCTAAACGCCACAAAAGAATAATGTACACAACCAGTGGGAGAATAAAATAAGAAACCCACTTGGGTACTCTGGTGCTCCGGATGGTCACCGTCGAGTAGATGGTGCGAAAGATCCTCTAGACTTCTCTATCAGATCTGGCGAAACAAAATCAGTGGGGTCAGACCTCCAATAGCAAGTACCACAAAGGAAGCCAAACTATGAACTAAAACTAGCAATCACTAACATCAACAATTAGAGATACAAATGAGTGAGGGCAGATCGAGACTCATGCACTACCAATGCACTAATCCCGAACATAGGAAGACAATAAGTAAGCATCTTAGAGCATAAGGTAATTATCATGCAACATAATGTAAAGTGTAGACATGTTAAGTAAACAGAAGCTTGAGAATATGTAAAAGCAATTGAACATGTGAACTTGTGAGATTACCTGGTCATAAAAGCATGGTGACTCGGCATAGGGAGTCATGTATAGCTTGTGAGATAATTGAACCTATGAGCATGTAAGAATTATATAGAAAGACAATGAGAAGTAAACTTAGGAACTAATTCGGAAGTCAAGTTACAACCTTTAAACCAAACAAGGACCGGGGTTGTAACCCTTCTCCTGAATAGAACTTTGTCTCCGACCATTTATCGATGAAAGTAAGCATAAACCATAGTGTACTGAAATAAACATACGGACACTGCCTAGACAAAATTAGACTGGACTGGACTGACTCCATTCATCAATCACGGCCAAGCAATGAGTACGGCTTGATACTTTAACTAACTAGGGTTATCACAAGCCTAGTTACTAACAAGATGCAAAGAGATTTCCAAGTCCAGTTACCTGGCTGCTGCTAAAGGAGTGACCCCAGCAAAAGAAAATAAGTATAGCAGACACACTGCAGTAAGATACATGTATCCTAAGGAGGTGCCACACTCGACGGCGGACTGGAAGTGTGCTTATCATGACAGATATCTCCAAATCCCATGTATATATAAGGCTGGGATCAAACGGGCAACAGGTAACTGAGAAAGTCTCTTCATGAACTACTTGATCAATCTAGTCATTAATCCTAGCCAGATTCAGTATGAATCCCTGACCACGGGAAATCAGGAATTCATATCCTAGATAGATGCAAAACAGAAATATGTAGCTTGTACAAACACACCCAAAAGAAACACCCATGGTGTCCAAATCATTCATTACTTGTAAGCCAATAAAGCCGTCGCAACAGCATTCATGGTTCATGTCTTGTCATGTTACTTGCGATATTACTAGCCTGGAGTACACCAACGGGTCACTACCATATTAAAGATACTTATTAGGGGTGTGCCACGATGGGCCAAATCATGTTAAGCAAAGAAGTGACATATAACTTGAGTGTACCACAACGGGTCACTATCGTGTTAAGCAAAGAAGAAAGACATTCATTATGAGTGCACCACAACGGGTCACTATCATGTTAAGCAAAGACGAAGACTATATCATGAGTGCCCCACCATGGGTCACTATCATTCTAAGCAATCATAGACGTAAGAAAGCTTGTAGATAGATCTTGATAAAAGGTGCATCATAACATATGAGAAGGAATAAATGAGGTAACTACTTGGCCTAAAATGCCAATTGAATATGTGCTAGTATTAAAGGTATGAGAGGGGTACAATCATTCTCTAACTGTATAATATTATCAAATCATGTTAAGAAATTCATTTATTAAAGAAATATCAAGCTATTAAGCATTTAGGCCAAGATAGAAAATATGCAATGTAAATAAGCTCCATATCAAGAATGAAAGAAACTTACATAAAATAGTTGGTAACATATTCTTGAAGCCAAGGAAAAGATCTACAACTTTCATGTTGGAAGTTAGGAGAAATTTTGGCCACAAATCAGCCAAATAGGACATAAAACAGCCAAAATAGGCTCTATGTGGCACTATGCAAGCCATGCGGCACTATTCATCCATACGGTACTATGCAAGCCTGCGACAAGCCATGTGGCACTATGCATCCATGCGGTACTAAGCAAGCCTGTGGTACTATTCATATACGGCACTATTCATCCATGCGTCACTATGCATCCGTACGGCACTATGCAAGCCATGCGGTACTATTCATTCCTGTGGCACTATTCATTCCATACGGCACTATGCATCCATGCGCAATATTCATTCCTACGGTACTATGCATCCATGCGGTACTATTCATTCCATGTGGTACTATGCAAGCCTGCGGCACTATTCATTCTGTACGGCACTATTTATCGTCCCTGCCAAAATCAGGACAGATGACGTAGAAGATGTCCAAATCTTATCTTGGCCATAACTTTCTCAAAATAAGTCAAAATCTAACTTTTCAAAGGTCTATTTTCGTAAAATTGAATTCTCTATAACATAGAACAATCAAAACTTAAAAATAATGAAGTTTAGTAGATCAAAATCCAAGAAAATCGAAAAGGCTATAAACTTAGATCTACAAAAAAATTTCCACCAAAATAAAAAATGCCAAGTTCTAAAGATGCTTAGAATCATGTAAGGAATAGTTTAGAACAAACAAAATAACATTTGTCCAACATTTGGCAATATGTACTTGCCTTAGGTTGGAGGAAAATGAGGACGATGAAGATGAAGGAAATGAAATAATGGAAGAAAGAGAGAGGAGTTGGGTTTTTTATATAAAACCCTTTATCTCAAATAAATCCAACCCAAGCCAAACCAAGTTGAACCAACCCAAATTAAACAAGTCAAGATCAAACCAAGATTAGCTAGTTAAGACAAGTCACAATATGGGTCAGAATTCCGTACACGTATACTAAAAATACGTAAAACGAAAAATAGGGGTGACAGAAACTGCGGAGGAATGGTGGTGGTGGAGGCAATGGTACATTCCCTTCCACTAGCATAGTAGTGGTCTGTCCAGCCTGGCTGACTGGGGGTGTTACGATCTTTGGGTACACCATCGTCGGAGTCGTAGTAGGCTGTGACTGTCCTGGCTGGTACGGTGTCACCGGAGTCATTAGAGGATTTTATCCCTCCGTGGTAGCCTCTTCACCAGATGTGAGGGCCAAGACAGAAGTGTGTCCACTTCTTAGATTCATACTAGTGGCACGAGGAAGAATAGGACGATATTAGGAGAGGTTAGATATGAGGTAATTCAAGTAATCAGAGGAATTTGAAAATTGGAAGTCAAAGGAAGTAGTAGTTCTGGATGAGATATTTATTTCCATATGCAGGCTTGTTGGGCAGAGTCATATAATCCAACAATATTTTCAAGACCTGTATGGGCCACCACAAAAAAATGTAATATCCAAGTCCCAAAATACATAGGACCGAGTACGCGAACATGCCAACTGTACATATACGAAGAATACTCCAATATAAGGAATCCTCGTATACGTACATAAGCTGTATAACAAATCATCACAGGCCAAAATAATATAATCTAATCTCATCACAGCCCAACACAGAAGATAATAAAGTCCAGATAATAAATGAGTGTATCAAAAGATAGCCGGGTGAACATACTCACTCCAAACAGCTATAAAAATAGTCTCATAAGATCGGAGTCCAACCTCCGCAAAGTATAAAAAAAAGATGTAAAAATATTCGATAATGTCTCAATAAATGAATAGACTAAAATCAGCAGGAGATGCCTCATCATCATAATGGAATGGATCTAGTTCCGCTCCGTTCTCCTACGGGAAGTCGTCTAATCCTGGGGAGATAACCAGGTCCTTAGAGGGACGTAGCAAGATACAAGAAAATACCATGCCGTATAAACTGTGATAATATAATAAAAAGAAAGGATGCATGCAATCGGGTTTCTGACCATTCTACTGTGAATATGTAGTTGAGAAACAATCCTTCGACGCATGAACCCTGGATGAATATATTGGATCCGGTATAGTCCCCACTTGGGCACCAGTGACCAAGCGCATAACGTTCAAGAACGTCAGTGGCCAACCTGAGGATAATCATACCGTATCTCCAACGGAGCTTCCGGGTTACAAAGAAAGTGTAATGAAGCCCATACGTCAGGTATTGTTCTCCCCACCCAATGCCTAGTATCATCATCTCCATGACTGATATGAACCTCTAGTAATCGCCAAGTCTTCTAACATGTAATTCTATTGGCCAGCCGACTACACGGGTACGTGTCCTACATGTGACTCACAATACGTTGTAAAGCAAGTGTCAAGGCCGTATGAGATATACCAATACCTCATCAATAATGGGTGGTCACTAGATAAGTCAATGCAAGAGAAATAAATAAAAGTGAGAAAACGATCGATAGAATCGCTTGCACCCAAGTGTGACTTGAACGCACAGTTTTATAATGACAATAAATTAAAATACTGAAAATAATAACTAAAAATAAGAATATGTAATTCACAGAGAAAGGTGGCAAGGTATCTTGCCTGATTTCGTGCTGTAAACATGAAACGCCGCACTTGCGTCCACGCCTCCAGAACTCGACGCTCCTAGATAATTAATTAACTAGATTAAGTCACTACTCACAAAAATTACGATACGACTTAATTAGTCAAAGTAATGTGTTAAAATTATATTCAATCTCTCATGGAACCATTTAGATCCATACAATCACACACAGGTTCCACGAGACATCGAAACACGGTTTTAGGGTTTCTAACTCTTAATTAGTCAGTTATTCCCTACTTCAATAACATACTTAAAAATCATAAAAATAATATTTAAACTACTTTTCTATAGATTTATCTCTAAAATTCTAGAATTAATATTTCTAAAGACATTTATGACTGGTTGATTACTAAGTCAGCTAGTCTACCCGAAACTCGTCCGGAACATAGTTAATGACTCAAAATTCCTAAAATAACCAAAATATATTTTAAATAGCAATAAAATACCCTATTTCATAGAATCATAATAGAGGTACAAGGGTTGAGTATACTACAAGTTTGGACATTCTAGGTCAGTCGGTTACCCGAAATTAGCTAGTTTTGACCTAAAATTTCCTGACCAAATTTGAGTTGCTAAAATTGTGGAAAAATACTTTAAAATCTTAATTTATGTATATGAACACACATAAAATTCAGTTTCGAGAATAGGCACCAATAACTCATAGTTCCTTCACAATGGGGTTAATTTTGATCCTACCGAAACATGAATATTACACCTATATTTCATGAAACCTTTATGGATGATTATACATAACAAAAGCCATCAAAATATAATTTCTACAAATTTAATAACATATTTTCTATAGAATTATAGTAAGGGTTTGAGATGGAAAGATTAGGATTTCTTACCAAAGGTTCTTGCTAGAGAGGTTGTGACGACTTCTCCTCGCCAAAGCTTCAATCTTTCTCGCTATCCTTGCTTGTTAATCCTCTTTTGGTGAGTATGGAAGGGTTGACAATGGATATAGAGTTGGATGGAGAAGATGGAGTTTTTAGGATTTGTTTTGAGGGGTTGGGTGGATGTATGGTGGAGGAGATGAGTTTTTGTGAAGGATGGAGAGATGTGCAATGGAGGAGATGATGTATGGAGGCTAGGGGGAGAGGTGATGATGAAAATATAGAGTGGGAGAGGGGTGGTCGGCTATGGAGATGGAAAGTAGGAAGAATTAAGTTAGGGTTAGGGTTTGGGCTAAGTTGATGTATATATGGGCTTTATTGGGTTGCATGCATGAAAAGGAGTGGGAATCCTATTCCAATGAGGTATTCGGCCATAGGAGGGTTTTCTTGGCCGAATAATCTATGGTGGGGGTCCACTTGGTATGATTTGGTTGTTTGGTGAGTTGGCTAATTGATTGGATTGAGGATTTAAAAGGTCTTTCCTAATATAGAACTAATTAATTCTATCTATGAAATACAATCCAAATCTAAATTAAATACAAATATATATAATTAATATTTATTAATGTCCAACATGCCTACATAGGGTTGGGTTTGGCATGGAAGAGGTTTGGGAAGGGTTGGTGCAATCGGGTCTCCTAAAAAGTCATAAAGGCTTTTTTAACTAATTAATTAAATAAAAATATAACTTGTGCCATAATTTGAATTGTTAACATGCAAGAGACTACAGTATGACCATGGCATTCCTAACATGGCTAGTATGCTAGTTAAAGCACTCGACTACGTTAGGCATGCCATACTTTCTAGTGTCTTGCATTTTCAAACTCAACCATAACTATAGTCCTTTTATATAATATAAATAAGATAAAAATAAATTAGAATTAAATAAAATCTAAAAAAATTCCTTTAAATTTTGAGGGGTTTTACAACATTAATAAATAAATCTCATCCACAGCTCAACACAGAGAATATAATAAGTCTCAATAAATAAAATGAGTCAAAGGGATAGCCGGGTGGACATACCCACTCCAAATAGCTATGAAAATAGTATCAACTAAAGGGAGTCCAACCTCCTCGAAATAGCAAGAAAGAAGATAAAAGATGTCCACTACATAGTCTCAGAGATAAAGAATGAAAGCTAGGTATCAGCGAAAATGCCTCATCATCGACGTAAGAAGGATCCAACGCTGCTCCGTACTCCTGTGGATAGTCCTATTCATCTAATCCTGCGGTGCGAGGAGGGCAATCCAACTGTCGCAAATGTCAGCACAAAAACTCATAAATTACAGATGACTCCAGATGCTTGCAGTCGACAACAGGGGTTTGTTCCTGTTCGCGATCGGCCAGGGGGAGATGGCGGCAGTTCCACGGTGGTGCGACGCGGTCAGGCGGGGATGGCAGCGCCGGGCGTGAGGGTCGTGCTGGAGTGATCCTCTGGGTCAAGGTTGGGTTACGAGGAAGCTTGCTAGGGTTTTTCCCCAAAACTGGGGTGAGTCTCAGTTATTATACTCGGGAACAAAATTCAATTCTCACTCGAATTTCGATTGGCATCGGTTGATTTCTACGTTCTAATCCGAGAGGAAATAGGTTAGGATAGCTCGGACATCTTGTAGGGGATTTGGCTAGCCAAATTTGAAATATTAGAAGCTCAAATCTCTACTAATCCTTTCCCTCCTATTCGCGGATCACACAGGGAGGGGTCGGGAAAAATTTGCTACTATAGTAAGGATACAGTAGCCGCCTCTATGTAAAAATATTTTATAGCACAAGCATATACACCTATATTATTTATACGCATACATTAAATATAACTAATGAATTAATAACAAAAATATATATAACAAATAATAAATAATTATGAATAAAAATATGGGGGTTTACAGCAAAAATCGTGAGTCGAGATAGATTGTTGGTTCATACAGACTGTGATGCGAAGGAAATAGCTTGATTTCTGAGTGGTATATGCCACACCACGTATGCGATGAATGACTCGATTCTGAGTGGTATATGCTATACCACTTGTGCAATGAATTGCATCGACGTGTTGCGAGAATTATGGAAGGTTTGTCCATAACGGACGGGAGAGTACCGAGACTCGATTGAAAATTTGTATGACGGTATATTGGTGCAAATGCTCTTCGATAATTGGTTGGAACGATAGGATAGGAACTATATCAATGAATGATACGTCGGACGAAGATTTGGAAGTCAGTCGAATGACCGAGACTAACGAAACGATTATGCCTTGATGCAACAATCAGATCGACGGAATAGGAAACTTAAACTTATAAACTAGTCGCATGACTTGCGATCTCGATAGCAATATTGGGCAAGACGAATCATAATTGAATCGTACGACTTGCGATCTAGGTAGAAATGTTGGACGATGCAAATGATAATCGAATCGTAAGATGTGCGACTTCGGTGAAGAGTTGGTTGATGCAGATAAATAGTGCCTAATAAATATTTGGTTACGTTACGGCAATACTCATTTGAGTACGACTGAAACACGCTAAACTTAGAAGGCGTGATCGTATTACTCGAGGGTTCGATATTGGATAATTGATAACTCGGTTACACGATCAAAGTATAGCAGGATGCAACGAATTAGAAAACGAGATGATGCGTATGGAAAAGTTTATAGTAAACTTGAAGGTATGCAATACGAACTAAAGGCAACATTGATGCAGATTCAAAGTTGACCTTCACGCTATCAAAATTGATATGGCCCACCGAAATCGATATACAAAGAAACGTAAGCACAATGTGAGAGTACAAAATGGAGAAGACCTATGATATCAAAATTTTCGAAAATAGTAATACGAAAGTGTCGAACTGGTTAATCGTAAACTTTGTGATTGATCAGGAAAAGACTATAAATCATCGACGATTGTTTCGATGCGTATAGCATCTCGGATGTCAACCGTGGGTAGACTCGAACTCAATACGAGTAGATTTCATAAATTTCGAAATCATCGACGATAGTGCATGATTTTACTCGGAGGATAGTTGTGCCTCAGTTGCACAAATAGAAATGATTTTGTCTAGATTTGGGTAGTCGCAAAGAAATCGTCGGAACGTGATTTGGCTCCGAAATAATATAGCATGGTTCGTAGTAACTGTCTTCATTAATAATCTACAATTACGAGCGTAGCTTCGGGGCAGCTGACCCTAGAAGACTTGACTGCCAAATCAAATTGAACGTTGCAGACCCGTAAGATGACCCATGTGATGTCGCACATGAAATTGTATCGATAAAAAATATAATGTGGTGCATGTTGATGATAAGTCTACGCAATTTTTGAGAATCGTGCTATGCACAAGAGCGAGCGGTAAGAGAATGACTTATGAGTTATGTCGTTAAATTTGGATTCACCTTGCAATTGAGTTACGTGAATCGAACATATATCCGATGTTACGAGGGACAAGTTGGAAATTTGGCTAGTGAATTCCTACTCGATAGGAATCGAATGTAAGATGCATCGTAAAGACCTTCGTGTCAAAGCGATTGTTGCCTTTGAGCATCGTAGACTCGAATTGAACTTTTGTGTTAGATAGATTTGGCCTTGTACAATGTCAATTTAAAGTTGCGTCGAAAGAATCTAAGCACGGTGTTTAAGTAAGTCACCTAGTGGGGTAGTCCTGAGTGTTGATGCATTTGTAAGTTAACAAAGAAAATCGTATTGAGACAAGTTGTATAGCCAAACTTTAAAAATAGTTGGGCGGCGACTTCGAACGTAAGACGTTACGAAGGATCGTTGCGATCGGATACGAGCGACACATAGAATTTATTGTCCATACAAAACTTACAAAATGATAAATGTGATTTTGAATCACGTCGCATGCAGTGACCTTATTGAATGAATCACGTATGTATCGAATATACAGATACGATAAAATTTCGAGAACAGTCGCTAAAGATAAGTCCGATCGAGAGTACGAGATGGCAAGCATAGGATTGAAATTTACTTATCAGCTTTGTTTCAATTTTCTACAACTGGGCTTGGCTGAAATATACATATTTGGGGACTCCTTGAATAAGTGTACAATCCAAATCAAGTTATATACTGAATTCAAATTGAGCTGCAAAAAGACTGAAAGTTAATGAAAGCTTGCACGAGTGTTTAAAAGGGAACAACGATAGTTGGCGAGATCGTGAAACGATCTAGAGAAACAAAAAAATCGAGTGTTGGTTTCTGTTAGAGGATGAACCTTGTTTT